>JABUQX010045695.1:37500-45000 GCA_015478945.1 Trachelipus rathkii
GGCTCTGAGCTTAAAATAGCTTTGATGCTCACGGCTTAGAACGTATCCATTCTGAGAAGGTGATCTTAAAGATCGCACTATCGCCTTAGCTAATAAAAAATAACTTTTATGTTCACTGCTTAAAACGTATCCGTTCTTAGACGGCGATCTCATCGATCACACTGAGTAGGTGAAATAATCCAAAAACGAAATTTTACAAACTTGTAGCACTGTGATATTTGTTGCTTGGAGACATCTGTTCTAAGTGAGTAAACTCATATGTCACCTTAAATAAATGAAATAATATACTAACGCTAGAACAAGCATCAAATGAGATGTTAAAAATACATAAACAGATCTGTTTTAAGACAGTGGACACATCGAATAATAAATAATCAAAAATACTTGGATCACACCGAGTTGGAGAGATAATCTGAAAACAAAATTTCACAAACTTGTAGCTCTATGATATTTGCTGCTTCGAAGCATATCTGTTTTAATTGAGCAAAGTCATAAGTTTAATAAATTGCTAATGCTAAAACATGTAACAACTATATAGATTTATTTTAACACAATAATTGAACAAAAATACTTAGCAGCCTAGCCTTGAGTGAACTGTTAAGTATTTGCTAATCGGTGTTTTTCTTCTTCTTGCTTTTCGTTTTTCTTTTTCTCACTTCTTATTTTCTTTCTTTTTTCTTTTTTCTTTTTTCTTTTTTCTTTCTTATTTTTTTTTCTTCTTTCTCTATTTCATCTTGTTTCTTTTTTCTTTTTCTTTTGTTCCTTTACTATTTACTTTCTTTTTTTCTCTTTTTTTCTTTGTTCTTCTTCTTTCTTTCTTCCTCTTTCTTCTTTAGTTTTCTTTTCTTTTTTTTCCTTTTTCTTTCCTGATTTTTTCTTCTTTTCTTCTTTTTTTTATCTTTTTGTTTTCATTTATCTTTTCTTCTTTTACTCTTGCTCTTATTCTTCAGGTTCTTCTTGTGTTTGTCCCTTGCTCTTGTTCTACTAAGTAAAAAACATGTGTAAGAAGTGTTAAATGTTTAAAATGTTAAAACAGTAGAAAAGCAGCCTAAAAATTTAAATGGGATAAAATTTTATTTTGAAATTAACTTAATATTTCATTAACTGATACACTTTTAATTTAATTTAAGATTTTAAATTATTTTCAGAAGTTTTATTTTGGTTAAGAAACTCTTTTAAAACTTTAACAATGCCCGCTAGTGGTTACATTTACTCTAATTATAAGATAAGTTTTTTTGTACTCCGATTTTCCAGAAAATACTTCAGCTAGTAAATTTTCTATTTAAGCTAAATATATATATATATATATATATATATATATATATATATATATATATATATATATATATATATATATAAATATATTATTATATTATATTATTATTATATATATATATATATATATATATATATTATTATTATTATTATATATATATTATTATATAATATATACATATTATTATATATATATTATATATTATTATATATATATATATATATATATATATATATATATATATATATATTATATATATATATATATATATATAAATATATACATATATATATATATATATATATATATATATATATATATATATATATATATATATATATAAAATATAAATATATATATAAAATATAAATATAAATATATATATAAAATATTCATAACGAAATAAAAACATAAATTATAAGTTATTTAAAGATAAATTTAAAAGTGACTAATTCTCCTGAGGAAAATTCCATGAAGAAGAAAACTACGACATTAATTAACAAAGTTTGTAATACTTCACAAGAAATTCTTAGAGATGAAAGTTGCTAAGGCTTTTTTAAAAATCACATCCGATGCGCTCAGAAACATAGAGGAAAGTCTACGTTACGATTCAAAGGATAATATCAAAGAAAGCAAAGTTTCGAAGCTCTATAACGGAGTTGGACAAAAATTAAACTCAGAATTTAAATTACCCACTATGAATCCCTTTTCCTTCTTGGATTATCTTATAGAATATTAATTAAGAATTTTTAATACGAAAAAAAATCTGAAAAAGTATCGGGAGGAACAATTTAGGATTGCAGTAAAAAAATTTAAGGATTTACAAGCCAAAAATAATATTTCAGTGTGTATCATGACGTTAATGAAATTAAAACAATGATTAACAAACTGATCAGCAAAACTGTGTTTAATTATCCAATCATGAAATATAGAAATTTATTTCAAAACAATGAATGGAAAAAACGGTAATGTTTTATGTCCTGGAATTATTCCATGCAACTTAATGGGCTTCAAATTTTATTATAAAGTAATTTTCTCCAATATATGACTGGAAGAAATATGTAAAGATGAAAATTTCCCTTTTGCAAACTTTTGGTAAAATTTTTCTGGAAAAAAAAATAATTATTCAGGAAAGATAGGACTCGTCTGAACGATGTTGATGATGCACGATTGAGTATACTCTTAAGCACATAGGTAACAAAAATAAATGTAAGTAAAGTGTTTTTCAGATTGGTCTAAATTCCCTTTCGAATCTTTTGAAGCAAAAAAGATTTTTTTTATTTGAGAAATACCCAAATAAGTTAAAAGAATTTAAAGCCAATGTATACGCAGAAAACTACGATAAAATTGCGGTCACCGAAATATTGTGCAACTTTAAAGTTCGAGATTTTATTTTGGAATCACGAATTTAGGATTACAAACTATTCTACAAAGATGGAAACAATAGAGATGGCGAAGGCGTTATGATCTACATAAATGAAATATTTCAATTGACCCTGGCGAGTACGAGTGGGCAAATTATACGTTCGAGTACGCGTGGGTCATTTTTTGCCCACACCATATTTTTAGCTTTTTGTTTTATTTTTTGCCACTTTTTAGGTACGGATTATGTAATTCAGTCCTTTTAGAGTTGTTCAATAGAGTTTTGTTAAATTTTTTTATTATTATTTTTAAACATTATTTGAAAATTGGGCATTTTTTGCCCACCCGTACATTTGCCGAGTTTTAGCAAAAAATTGAAAAAAATATTGTATAAAAAAAATAAAAAAATAAAAAGACATACATCGGAATTTGTTTAAATTTGGCAGGTATATTCCTAGATACGTACTAAACCAATTTATAATATCAATATAGCCAAAAAAAAAGGTTTAAAATATTTATATGATATTAACTACCCACTTACAGTTGGGTCATTTTTTGCCTACGCCACTTTAACTCTTTGTCATTTTTTTATTTTTGAACCAATTGTTATGAAATTTTTTTTACGTCAATTTGAACATGTTCCTGAGGAATACCTGGAACGAGAAATATATTGAACCGAAAAAAGATTGAAAAATTTTATTAAAAAAAAAGTGTGGGCAAAATTTAACCCACAACTACTCGCGAGGGTCAAATTATGTAATTACAACTAACTATTGAAATTGATACTATTAAAGTTATAATAGAAACGTTAAATAAAAAATTAAATATACTCATTATTTACTGTCCCCCGCCTTCACAATCAGTATTGGATGTATCTTTCTATACTCAATTGAGCGGAACCTCTGAATGGTATATAATTTTAGAAGAATCAATTGCAATAAATTGTAATAAATTGTAACAAATTTGATTAGTTAAATTATTATCATAATTAAAAACAAAATATAAGACAATTACTTGAAAATTGAAGATTTTAAAACGCAAATTTTAAAGATTTAGAGACATTTTTACCTCTCTATGAATGTGAGAAAATTTAATCGGAAAATGATAATATAATGTGTATACTTTTCTACAAATATTTAAAAACAAAGAAAATTTTTTAGTTTTACACAAAATGAAGTTATCTTTATCACATTCAAAGCCAAGATTGTGGGACAATGAAACTAGTTATACTTTAAATTTCTACCTAAAAAATAATAAATGTTACATATTTTGGAGTCGAAATTGCAAAAGATTAATTAGATTTTATAAAGAGGCAGTAAAACTAATGTTGACTGAGGAAGTAAAATTAATCCTAAAAGATTTTATACAATCAACTAAATAATAAATTTTTTATTAAAGATTCAGTTAAACATCTACCGGACAATAATGGAAATTTAAAGTCAATTAATACTTATGGAGAAAGCATTTTAAATAATCTATTCTCCAAAATTTTTATAAAAGAGAATCTGGACAATGTACCTATTATAAAAGACATGATGAATTTTTATGAAGAGAGTGTTCTGAATGCATTTGAAAATTTAGAAGAAGTGGCTTTCCATGAAGATAAATTTTAATTATTAATAAATAAATCAGGAGTACCAGATGTGATCTACCAAATGTAGTTTAAACATCTAAAATATATTTTAGTAAAACATTTAAGAAAGCTTTCAAGCAAGTCTTTGCATAAGGGATAGTGCAGCAATATTTCAAAACTTGCTAATATAACTGCTATTTTTTAAAACAGGGTATCGTAAGCTCCTAACAACTGTAGATTGATTAGTTTAATTTTTGAAGTAATACTAACGAACAGATATCTGTTACACATCTTGAAGATTATAGATTGCTGAATACTTCTCAACAAAGTTTTAGAAGAGATAGATCGTGCTTAATAAACTTATTGGAATCTTTAGAATGCTGTAATTAAATACGTAAAACACTAAAAATCTTTTGATGTCTTTTACTTAGACTTTCAAAGAGCATTTGATACAGTTTATCATCAAAGATTACTAGAAAAGCTTAGAACTCATGATATTCGGTGAAAACCTTTAAATTCGGATTAGAAATTGGTTATCTGATCAATGACAATGAGTTGCTATCATTGACGAGTTCTCAGAAAGGAAAATGCTGTTATTATTTTGTCCAGGATAATTCCTGGGCCAAATATTGTTTATTATATATCTAAATGACATGGATGTTTATGCTTTAAACAGTATTTCGAAATCTGCAGATGGCACGAAACTTGGAAATCCCATTAACTGTAAGATAAATTATCAATTACTCTAAAGTGATTCGTACTTCAGTAAGATTGTAAATTGGTCCAAAACTTGGCAAATGAAATTTAATACTGATAAATGTAAGGTTATTTTGGGAGTAAAATGGGTAATGTAATTTCGTAAATTATGACTCAGATATTAAAGTTGCGAGTGAGAAAAATGATTTAGGAGTATTGATTACTAGGCATTTAAAATTTGCAAACCTATGTCCTGAAGCAGTAAGAAAATAAATAAACCTCTAGGTTTTTCATATTGAAAGAAATTCTGAATATAAATCTTATAATGTAATAGTTCCTCTTTAAAAAAGCTAATTAAACTCCCATCTGAAATACGCTGTACAGTACAAAAAGGATATAGGAAAGATCGAAAGCATTCAACGAAGAGCAACCAAATTGCTGTCATAATTAAGAGGCAAGTATTACGTGAATTAAATATACCTACTTCTGGGAAAAGAAGACTGAGACGGAAGTTTATAGAAGTTTCATAATACTGACAACGATGGCAAACCTTTAGACACTATTTTAGCTAGAGATGCAACATGTATCAATGGTCATAAGTTTCTTATAAACTATATCAATCAATATAGGAAGTAAAATTATTTTAATATGACTCGCTTGACAAGTGGAATAATATTTCTTATGAAACAAACATTCAACAAACATTCTTATGAAGTGGAATGATGGCAAGTGGAATAATCTTTATGAAACAAACATTCAACAAACATTCAACAAAAAGCTAGATAAACATCTTAAGGAAATTTTGCATTGAACTAAAATTAATAAACTAGAATCATTTAACTAGAATCATTAAACAGCATAATTATAGGATCATGCAAGTAAACATTAGATATACCTTAAAAGAAAATTGAGAATATAAACAACTTTGACGTTTACTGCTTAGAACTGATCAAGATAATAAGCTCATCTGTTATATTAAATAAGACAAATAATCCTTCAATATACTTAAAGAACCTATATCAACTTTAGACAATGTAATCATCAGTTATATTAAATGTCAAGTAACCCACCAACAACTTCGACATTTGCTATTTTGAACAAATATGTTCTAAGATATTGGACTCATCCGTCACATTAAGCAAGTTAAATAATCTACCAGCAACAAATACTTAACAGACTAGCCTTGAGAGGACTGTAAAGTCTTTGCCAGTATATGTTATGTAGTTCTTCTTTTCCTTACCACTACTACTACTACTACTACCACTACTACTACTACTACTACTACTACTACTACTACTACTACTACTACTACTACTACTACTACTACAACACTACTACTTTTACAGCAGGTCTATCATTTAGGGATATTCAGTAAGTACTTCCCTCTAAAAAATTAAGGGTACCTTCCAAAGTGTTTTTTTTTCTTTTTGTAGGTTAGATTCGTTTTTCCCCACTAATTAAATGGCATAGTGCTAGGTATATGTCAGGTATACTTATCTTACTCCTTAATGTTTAAAAAAAACCGTCTTTTATGCAAAAAAAATTTAAACGAATATTTTCATGTTAATTGTGTGTATACCACCATTTCATATATCTTGTTGAAGAAACGGATGTGGCTCAATTAACTACTATTTTACATAATTTTAGAAGTTTTCTATAAATAATAAAGATTTTTGCAAATTATATAACGTTTTATAAATTATTTTAACCCTTATGTTCATTTGCCGATAACATCTTTGAAGGTTGTATGTCAATTAAATTTTTTATTTTTATGCATCAGCTTCCATGAATTTTTTTATTAAACAAAGTAAAATGCTTAGAATAAATAACAGCAAAATGAACTTACATTGAATTTTTTAATTAAGCAAAGCAAAATTTTTTAAATTCTGAAAGGATATGTTTTAGCACCCAGAAGAAGTTTTATTTTTTCTTTAACTTTCTTTCCTCTTTTTCATCACTGATAATATCTACATGAAATAACTGCAAAAGTGAATATATAACCATCCTGCTAACACCTTTTTTATTATATTTCATCAACTTCATTCATTTAAGCTACATATTTAATTTCTTAAAAATTTAAATTGTCTAGATAATAATATATTAATTTGCTGTAGGTCTAGAAAGCTAGGTATTAACGATATTTTTTATATCCTTCAGAAACATAACACTTGAAAATCTTATTTTAAACCCACTTTTGGAATCAGTGGCGGAAAATGGCACGGATAAGAATTTAGAGAAGACTCCATTATCAAGATTTTTACTTAAAGATTCAAGAGAAATTGCAACAGAAGACTACTCGATAAGGTATGTTTCAAATTGATTCATCGAAAATATCTATTATTAAAATGCACAAGCTTTCGAAATCATATCCAGAACCTATTTTCCAGGAGTTAGATTAAAGTGAAACAAACGTCCAAATGAGATGAAGTTTGAGAACATATGACAAGACATAGATCAAAAGATTTATATAAAGTGATCTATAGGAATGAATCCCATTTTAAATCATGAAACTAGAAAACTTTTCGAAAGTTTTTTTCCAATAGTTAATGCAGAGAACAGTGGTCTACGGAGAGGGTCTGATGGGTCACAGCCC
>JABUQX010045695.1:47500-82500 GCA_015478945.1 Trachelipus rathkii
TTTCCTCTTTGATTTAGGGTCACTTGACAGTCCAAGATTAAATTCATCTGTTGTGCTTATTTGTATTCTTACTTTACTGGTTACCTTAAGTTTTTTTAACTCGTCTTGTTTCACCAAAATTATCGCTTTGGGTGATTTTGCATGTTCACTATCACGTTGGTATTGATCTTGCTTTGGAGTTACGGTTGGGGATCTTGCTTTCTATATTAGCATTCACAACTTTAAACTGTTAGTAGAACTGTCTTGCATCTCAGATCGTTTTGGAGATGATCAAAATATACTAGATATTTTCTTATCTCCCAACATTTCTCCTTATATCATTAAAATCTTTCTTCCTCTAGGTCCTTCCGATATCCCTTCTCATCTCTGCATCTCTGTCTCATCTTTTTAAATCTTCGGTAGGAAAGTGCTCTATATTTTGGCCTTTTGATGATAAAAACTTTTGGGAATTGCCGTCTTATTTGTTTGGTCCTATTCCTTTGAAATGATTACAGTTTCGGCAAGAAAGTTCACTATTAGCTATCAGAGGGTATAAACGAAGTAATCCTCTTTGGTATGAAAATTTTTTACCTCTTCATTTAAATTTATAACCGTGTTCCGTTCCTTATTGAATTTGCAACGTCTTAAAATCACAAAAGCTCAAGCTCTTTATGTGTCTTAATTTAAGGGCAGTTTATCGGTATCGGTATCGTTATCGGCACCTAAAAAAATAGGTGAGTATTTTGGGTATCTTGTAATCAGGATCGGCGCTCTTTTCGGCTATCGTAACATGCCCTATATATTAAATATACCAAATACATTATATATTATATATATTCTATATATTATATCAATATATAATTATATATATATACGGCTTAAATAATTGATATTACATTTTATATATATATATATATATATATATATATATATATGATAATATATATCATATACATGGTTTCTTATACTATACAAATTATGGATTCTCTTTCCTTTATATTTATATTAGTATTTATAGTTGTATTTTATACGATATATATACTAATAGGGGAATATTTACATAATAAAAGTACGATGATAGGTGATATACTAGTATAGTATCTATGATTATATATATGATTAATTCATTTATTATTATCATAATGTCTGTACTATATATATGCATAAGATCAGTCAATGATTTTAATAATAAATTAAGTAATAGATTGATGATATAATGGGTGAATTAATTTAATAACAAAGTTGTGATGCGTTGTTAGGGTCCTTATTCACTCTAATTAAATTAGATTAAATTAATAAGCTCCAAGGTAACATTGCATTGATAAAATATTTTATTTCAGTGCTGTGTGAACAACTAAATAGCCGCAGAAGTCGATAAATTTAAGAAGCATTAGAAGTAGAAGAGGGTCTGCAAAATAAAAACTATTTAATAAAATGATTTAATATTTAATATATCAGACATTTAAAATGATTATTCCTGAAATAATGAAACTAATTTATTAGACTTTTGAAAGTGAAAGTTTACCACTTTATCGTCGGGAGGTGAAAATTTACCATTTTTGTGCCGGGAATAAGAAACTTATTATTTTAGTGCCGGGAGTTAAAAACTTGCCATTTTAGTGTCTGGAGGTGAAATTTATAGCCAGAAATTCTTTTTTCAAAGAACTATTTATAGAATCAACAAACTTATAATAACTTCTAAGTGATTATTAACCACCAGAAATCGTTCTTCAAACTTAAAATTAAGTAAATTTATTTATCTGAAGGTTTAAAATGAACATAGCCTACCTCTTACATCCAACATCTTAAATCAAAATCTTATTAGATTTCCAAATCTCGTCAATATTTCTGCAACTGATTTTTCTTTAATGTTTCACTAGATTGATTTTCATAATCCAATGTGGATTTTTCAAGTTCCTCGCATAAGGAACCACATCCTTGTTGGAATAAGGCTATTGAATCTTATCATCAAGCTGCCTTGAGCACAGATCATGACGTCTGTGTGACTACCAACATCACCCATGGCATCGAAATGGATACGAGCAGGCCTGTTCGTCTCTTGGTAAGAAGCTTCCAAGGGCCTTCGCTCAAGAGATTGAACAACAATATAAAGATTTATTTAATCAGGACATCATCCGTCCTATTAAGTCTCCATGGCATTCGTAGTACCAGTCAGGAAACCCGACAGAACCCTCCAATTATGAATAGATTCCCGCAAGCTTAATGATGTTACTAAAACCGATTCTTTTCCGTTACACAACTTGATCGATATTACTTATAACATGTATGGGAATACCTATTTTTCCACGATCGATCTAGTTAAGGGTTATCAGATTTCAATGGAACCAGAGATTGTTGAAAAAACCGCATTTCCCACCCTGTTCCTTCAATATGAGTATTTAAAGATCCCCATTGGGTAAAACCGGCAACATTCCAAAGAGGAATGATGCTTGTACTGACTGCTGCCATGGTCTAGGTGATGGTTTGGCCCGACGATACTATCGTTCTCAGTGAATACTAGATCATCTGTAAACACTGAGTCAGGTACTAGATGCCTTGGAGCGGAATAGCTATAAGCTCAAACTCAGTAAGACACGGTTATGTCAAACTGGGGTGTTTTTTAGGCCATCATATTTCAAAGAAAGGTATCCTACCCTTAAAAAATAATATTAAAGGAACACTAGAGTTTACGGTGCTCTCAACCGTGAAACATCTTCGCCAATTCCTTGGAATGTTAAATTTTGTAGGAGACCTATTCCCAACTGCTCCCAAATAATTAAACCACTATCAGCTCAGACTGGGGGCAAATCCATCCAATGGGCCCCAGAATGTCAACTTAAGAGGGCCTTAGTAGATCCTTGCCTGTTGGGATTCCCTGATTATGATCAAATTGCTTCACCGATGGAACTTTATGTGGACGCCTCCGATATAGGCGCTGGGGCATGTCTATCACAGATTCAAAATGGTGAACGAAGACCCATAGCATTCATCTACATGACCTTCAACGGTGCGCAGAGAAATATGGTGTCATTGATAAGGAATTAACTGCCTTACTTTGGGCGGTGAAGTCCTTGTGACCTTTCTTGAGGGGAGTGAAATTTATCATCTTTACCGATCACATGCCCCTGATTTACTTACAAAATATGTCTAGTTGATGATCGGCTAGCTAGTACCATGGAAGAGCTCAATGAATTCGATTTTGAGATTCGTATTTGTCATATTGCCGGTAAAAGCAATATTGTCGCAGACGCTCTTTCTAGATCTCAAATTAATATCGTCTCAGATTCGAACCAAGAGTTGGAAACCGCCATTGATCCTTCTGGGGAATTTCTCCCTGAAGGGTTTTTAGTCATAGTTGTAGGGAGAGGGGATTCTTTATATAAGTGCTTTTTTATTTTCTTATATGGAATCCCTAACCATCATCAGGAACTTCGATCATCTATAGTGGATGAACTCCGAAAACATCCCTAAGCTTACAGACTTCAAGGTAGGCAGGTACAAATAAAATCAGATTGCTTAGTTTACCAGGTTAAATGCCTATGCCTGAAGTTGTGGATGCTTTCTGCCACCTGCATAAAGTTTGAGTAATCATCTACTATGGTGAAAAACATTTTATAGCTCAAGGAAATCAGTTCTCCAAAGATAATAAATGCTGTCTCAAATCCTTGGTGGTATTCATTAAAACTATCTTTTGTTGGCCACCAAAACTATTTCCTAGTCTTGAAAATTAATTTTGATTAGAAAGTATTGTCGTTAAATACTACTATCCCTTTGTTAATATGCTGGGTTCGTGAGATATTTAACGTTAAAAGCAGCCAAGTAATAACTTAATGAATTTTTAGGATTCAGCCCCACATCGACTAATATCCTTTCACCTTTGTTCGTTCTTAATGCATTAAATTATTCATTAGTAGATCGACTCTCTACTGAATCCCAAATTCCCTGGTATGCAATCGTGAAAGTTTAAAGAGGGACATTAAATTAAAATACCATATTGTACACAATTAACAGCTTCACTGAAGCCCAACTAAATTATACTAGGTTTAAAAATAAAACTGATTTTTTTTTTGATTCATGGATATTGAAATCCACACAAAATCTTGTTAATATATAACAAGCCAAGTAATATAGAAAAACTATAGTTAATATATCAACCATATAAAATCTGAATATATGGAAAATAAACAAACTAATATCTGAAATAAAATTAATATGTAAATTAATTTAAAAATTAAAAAATAAATTTATCAAAACTGATTGTAGTACTTATTTTTGCAATAACACATGATAACCTTTTGTTTCCATTAAAGTACTAAATACTAATAATTAATACTTGAATTGCATCAGCTATCGTTGTCTGATGGCGCATAACGATTGTATTTGCAATTGCGCCTTAAAGTAAAATCAGTAAATAATTTAAAAGTCAAAGTTGAATTCATGAATATATTGTAGCAAAATTTTATATTAAATATAACACTGGTACTGAAAAATTAGTTTCTTCAGAAACTTTAGAAATCTAATAATAATTTATTCCTTTTTTTAAACAAGTTAACCTGAGGTGCTATATAACCTAATTCAGTTCATCTGTTTTCAGACAAAATGCAGACGATGAAACTGATCAGTGCGAGTGAACTTATCTTCGAAAAGGAAAAACGATGTTTGAGATCCAATTACAACATCGAGTTGATCTCCGATATCCAATCCGGAAGGCGGATCTAAGAATGCTTTGAGCCTCTCCAACTACTCCTGACGGAACAAAGTTTCCCATGACATAATTTGGGCGTTGACACCGATGGCATAGCGCCGTAAAACTATAAGCAATGAATTCAAACAAACCACTGTGTTTGAGCCGGAGGACTTCTCAAGTTTCCAAGTCCCAAAAATCATAAATGACATCACTGATTTTGCTTATCACATAAACCTACAATCGCTTGTGTATTTAGCAATCCCAGCAATTAAGGACCTATACACTTTCAACCAAGGTCGCATCATCAGAGCTTGGGGTCCAAACCACAAAAACTATTTGAAATTGATCCTGTTTTGAATCGATACGCCATGCCAGAACATGCTATTAGAGCCTTTATCCGATTTGAAGACCGGGCTTATTCTAAATATAACTGGAAGAATAAAGAATGTCTTCGAGGCAACCATGTTCTCAACAGCTATTATACAAACTTTAAGAAACCTCGTTGTCAAACTGAACCTACACTTCATAGTCGTTTTATGAAGAAGAAAAGTTTATTCTTACAATCTCCTTTAATCGCCGATCGTGTCAATCAACACCTCTTCACGGCTTTCATGAGGAAATACCAGAAATATTTCAGAAATTTCCAATACCGATCCACACAAGTGGATAAGCAGTCTCAGTCTTCTGTTGGACGAGACCCATTACCTGAAACCGAAGGTTCTGTACGATCAGAAAGATCACTACAGTGTGCTGAAAGGGAACGACAAATCGCGTCATACATCACCGTTGTCCAACTTTCCACCATTTCCTCCACTCCTACTGAAATGGAACTTCGCTTGGGATCAGCTATCATCCAAGACCATATCGTCCTGGTCTCTTTCCAGATCGTCCATATCAACAGCATAACGTTGCAATTGAGCCTCCACCGACGATTGTTAGATAATTTCCATGACCTACTAATGCGTTCTTGGGTACGTACGGTCATGGAGCGAGCCGCTTGGAAATGACAAAGACTCAGAGATACCATTTCTTCAGGAAATTCATCCAGATTATCAATGATGACGAACGAGTCTTGGGGTAATGTCCAATACCAACTACAAGAAAACTAAACTATCAGCGGGTTGATTCCATTGTAGAAAATCAAGTAGCTGACATAATTTTGTTGTTCTGAGTGTATATAATGTAAATAAAAAAGGTATAAATAAATAAATAAATAAATAAATAAATTTAAGAATATTTCATAAGTGTAGTGAAACCAGTGCTGAAGTTTACTCCACTAAATCTTGCCTCTAGTTCTTGTCAGCGTAGATTTAGTGTGTGGGGAGGTTAGGGTCATCATTCACCCTAATCAAATTATATTAAATTAATAAGCTCCAAGCGAACATTGCATTGATAAAATTTTGTATTTCAGTGCTGTGTGAACAACTAAATGGCCGTAGAAGTAGACAAATTCAAGAAGCAGTTTCCCACATCAAATTCTTCTATTAAGAGGGTCTGTAAAATAGAAACTATATAATAAAATGATTTATAACATTTAATATATCAGAGAATTAACATGATTATTTCTAGAATAATGAAACTAATTTATTACAGACTTTTAGTGCAGGGAGTTTTAAGTACAGTTTTTCTCCAAAGAGAATTAAGACATAGCTTAGGCAATGATCTTATTTTTATCTAGTTTAACACCTTCTATTCTATGGAAAGCCTCGATGAAAATATCAAGTTCAGGGTCGCTGATGCCTTCTGGGGACTCTAATGCCTCGGTTTTCCATTTTAGGAACGCTTTAATGTAGTCTGAAACAGCTCGACTGTATATTTGAAAATACATATGGAAAATCTTGATGATCTTGTAGCCTTTTTCCGCAGTCAATTTTAGTTCGGGTGTTGTTTAAATTCGGTAATTTCGAGTTGTCTTACGGTGTGAGCGCACGGAACTTCGCATCCTTCTTTAGCACACAGTCGACATAGAGTGAATATTAACCTTTCTTTATGCCTCCCTGGTAAAACACGGATGTATAAGCTATGTGAGAATACAGACGCAAGCCACCTCGAAATACTTCTTATGCATATCCTTGATGCATTTTGGTATTCTAGGAATTTTCTCCCCAACAAGTTTCACAGGTATACCGCTTGGGAACTTTTTTTTTTTATTTTTTTGAATCCATGGGTACAGTAGCGAAATCTAAATAACAGATTTTGTTAGTACTATCTGTGGAAGGGTAGTAAATACGAAAGGTTCTGTACGATCTCTGTACAGAGCATCACCAATAATAAGTCTATGATAAGCAACTTTGTTACCTATTCTTTTAACATTAAGGTTTTAGAAGTTTCATAAGTGCTTCTTCTCTGGGGCTGGCATGCAGTATTTTTACTTGCATTCCTCTTTCATTTTATTCTATTCACACTCACAAACCTTCACAACTTTAAAGCCTGCAATTTCTGTATGATTCTTCCAGCAACATAGTTTTTTATACCTATCAAGACTTCCCGCAGCTCTGATGACAGTGCCAGATACATCCGTGGAACAAGTACATTTCCAACCATCTCTGTTCATTCCTAGCTTTTAATTGGATGTCAACTTGAAAATGTCTAAGGGTTACAAACGCATCTCCGTCAATAGGTGTATAATCCTCAACAGAAACCTGTGTATCCGGTAGGATATACGCATCTGTTCACAAATTTAACACTCGTTACCCTAATTAAACTATATTAAATTAATAAGCTCCAAGCGAACATTGCATTGATAAAATTTTGTATTTCAGTGCTGTGTGAACAACTAAATGGCCGTAGAAGTCGATAAATTCAAGAAGCAGTTTCCCACATCAAATTCTTCTATTAAGAGGGTCCGTAAAATAAAAACTATTTAATAAAATGATTTATA
Organism: Trachelipus rathkii; assembly: GCA_015478945.1. Lineage (NCBI taxonomy): Eukaryota > Metazoa > Arthropoda > Malacostraca > Isopoda > Trachelipodidae > Trachelipus > Trachelipus rathkii. The sequence goes on from JABUQX010045695.1 coordinate 55,048, forward strand.
AAATTTAATATATCAGACAATTAACATGATTATTTCTAGAATAATGAAACTAATTTATTACAGACTTTATTACGTTCCGGGCATGTGTTATACCTGGCCAGTATACTTCTCCATGAAAGCTGTGCAGAGACTAACTTCATAATACTTTATCTTGCTATCTCCGCTGATGTGGCCAATAGTGACAGATTTCATAAAATGGGTTTTAAAGACTCAAAACAGTGAAGCAACTGTGCAATATTCTGTTAATAAGTCTATTTGGAATATATCAATGAACATCTTAAGGATTTTTCAAACTTTTGCCGCAAAATGTCGATGTCTTGAACACAATATTTAGTGCATTATGATTTGATGCCATACTCTATATTTTGGAAGGAGCTATACCTTCAGTAAATTCGCCTTTCTTAAACTCGCTCATTCGATTTGTTTCAAACAATTCACCAACAATTTATCTATAGTGAGAAACATGTGCAGGAAGAACCCTTTAACTATTTCCCCTTCAAGCCCCATGAATTTCGGTAGTTTCTTTAATGCAGAGGGTGTCTTTGAAATCAATATTATATGTGGCTGCAATTATGATGATTTTTGTCCCGCTCTTTACGGGGTTACTCGAAATAGTACTTTCCCTAGGTCTAGCTAAGTTTGTTGAACGAATTAACAATTATACATATAGACAATGAGGAATTGGAAAAATCTTCGTACTCGTCCGTTTACTCGACGTATGAGACCTGTAGTGGACTTACCCCATGTCATGTCCAGACCTTTGGAATATCTCAGCAGAAGACGTAGTACTCTATTAAAACAATTTTGAGTTTCAGAATCACCTGGTTGTTAACTGACCGTTCCTGGATATATTAGGTATAATATCTACAGACTGCTAACTGTGCACTTAGGATCGGAATGTATTTTAGGTTGATATCGAAGATTAGAATCGAATTTTGGTAAAAATTGGATTTGTCACCGGTATTTCCGGTATTGAATCGGAAATTTTATAAAGTATCTGGTTAGAGGTTTTGCTAGGTTGGTATCTTTGTGCAGAAAAAAAGCCAGTATAGCCGCTTTTTTTTTCTTTAACCTGTGGTTATTTGTGGTAAATTAGTATCGCTGGGTGTTTCTTTGCTCTTATCATTCATCATTACTCCTATACACTAGTATTAAAACCAACATAACACACTAGTAGAGCTCGGCTTAACTGAACACAAGCCTCCCCAGTTCTGTCAAAGAATAGGGTTGTTGGTGATTGTTATGATGTAAATTGATACATCAAAACTACATATATTCGGACATTTTCCCGAAAATTCAGATATTGTTTCATCTTGTTTCAACTTATCTAACAGCCTGAAAATATTCTTTTATACTTATACCAATATTTTGATAATACACCTCCTTACCCATTACTAACTCATGTTGTTTTGATAGTGCTTTAATCTATAGAGTAAAATCCCATGCACTACTTAAATGTAATTATAAATGTATATATTTGATAATTTGATTTATAATTGTAAATTACTTTAAATTACTTTGATTATTGTTGTATTATTGTAGAAAAATAAATGTTGAAATTTTGAAATAATAAAAATAAAAGTAGAGTAACGTTAACGTTAAAAATTAGTTATTTTATTTTGCTAAGCAAGTTAAATTGTTTATTTTTTTAAACATCTGACACACAGATGCAATAAATAAAAATGTCTAACCCAACTTTTGCAGCTTGTCGCTATGCTGTTGTTACTTGCAATTGGAGCCAGTGAAGTTTCCATCCTCAAACAGGAAAGAAGGTTCCTAAGTAGCAAATATGACCTTAACATCAGAGTCAATTCCAGTTCCGGACGACATATTTCCACATGTCCAGCTCATGTATAAGCTTTGATGACTCGGAATGTCAACTTCGTCATTTGGGCTCTTACACCAATGACCTGGAAGCGGAAAATTCTAACTAACGCTGATCAGAGGCAAACCTCTGTCTTCGAGCCAGTCCCAGATTTTTCGATCGAAGGAGTACCCACTCTTATGGATCATATCACCAATACCGCCCAGAAATTCAATCCCAACGTGCGTGTGTGTATTTGATCATCCCACCCGTTCAGGATATTTACGACTTCAACAGAAAGCGAATAATTGAGGATTGGGGTCCCAGATTTGCAGACTATCTGAAGGGAGATCCTATTATGTCTCCATCTCTGATGAGAGATCATTCCATCAAATCATTTAATGTATTTGAAGATTTGGCGTTTTCCCAGTACACCTGGCAGAACAAATTTTGTCTCCGGGGGAATCATATCTAAAATTATTATTACGGAATCGCCGAGAACAGTAGAGACAGTCAGACACCTCCTCACAGACAATATCTGAGGAAGAAACAGATGATCCTGAATTCTCCTATGCTGTCAGATGGTCTCCATCCAAATTGACTGTTCTTGGAGCAATTCATGCAAAAGTATGAAAACTTTTTCATGATAAAAAGATCACGGTCCATAACTAATCAGTCGAATGTCCTTAAAAGTCGACGTGAAGAGCACTGCGGATCATGAGAAACGCCTACCAGAAATGAAGAGCATGAAGTCATTATCCGTTCCGCTGACCATGTAGTATGACTGCCAAATTCCGCTACGTTGACTAATATGGAGCGTCGACTAGGTGCTGCACCGTTCCCATACGCACCAGCGCCAACAGAATTTATGCAGTCTCCAAATGAAACGCAGTTATATTATCCGTCGTCGTCGTCGTCGTCAGATGCTGTGTACGCTCAGAATTGTGACTCCGCCGATTCTTCTACCATAACCTCGGTATTCTTCAAATTATTCTTCACAGATTCCGCCGATTCCCTCACCACAGTCTCAGTTTCCCTCAATACATTCCTCACAGAATTACACTGCTCCTCCATATTTTTCTTATCCCACTCACTATGACCACCCGACCAACTATCCATCCACGTCTAGTGCAGCTTCCGACCTATTAGGAAGCTAGACTCGATGTTGCAGGCTATAGTAAGGTCCGGGATGAGGCTGATCTTAAAAGAGGCGCAGTGTAGCGATTTGAACGCTCCTCAGCTAGACTCCCTGTACCAATTCATCCATCGAGTTGCTTATGAAGAAATGACGTCAAGGTCCGTCGTAGAACGACTTCCTGGAAGATGTTAATACGACCTTCTCAACTACAGTTCTTCATTCTTTCATTTCTAATTTCCATTTCCATTCCAGTTTTTCTTTCATTCCAATTCAATTCCATCACATGTATTCCAGATTTCAATAGGTTTCATTGAAACGTTTCGGACACTATTTCTGTTTCTATTTTATATCTACAACAAAGGTGTAGTAAGATGCAAATATACTTGGGAGATTACATCTTTTTGTCCGTACGAATCTGCCCCCCCCCCTGAAGAAAATGGTGTAGAAAGGTTTAAGTGGAGGTATAGATTTAGTGAGGGAGGATGTAATGGTGATCTCATCATTAATAATTTCATTATTTTATGTATATGTGTCTTGCTAACACCATTTTTCTCTCGAGTGTATTAATTATTTTTCTACCTTCTTAGGCATATAAACTTATAATTAACAAGCGTTTCAGATTTAGATAATTATAAAAACAATTTCAGTCAATGTGCCAACCACATCTGAGCAAATCTGTTAAAGCCAAATTCAAGTCTATCAGAAGTATGTTGAATAAAAAGTATTGAATAGTCACCATTTTTGACAATAATACAACATTACAAAAATGGTTTATATATAACATCGCATTTAAAGCATTAGTGGCTAACATACTTACCCCGCAGATGTTTGTACACTTCACTTATTAAAAGCTAAACAACTAGACCGAGGGTTCATCCCATCAGACCGTCAAGTGCCCTTTCTAGAAAGATTATTCTTACAAGGGTAAGATCTAGTTTCAGTTTCTGTTTATCAGTATATAAATAAAACTTCTTACATTTATAGCAAGTAATATAATGTATTTTACATTATATTACAGGTGCTAATTGAGGGCGTGAAACCCAAGGATTCTCTTACCTCATTGCTATTTGGGGGCGCGAACCTCAAACCATCGTCTCTTGCCTTTTGCTAATTGGGAACTTGAACCCCAAGAGATTACTCAGAAGACCAGATTGTATCACAGCCATCACAGAAAACTGACTCAATTCAAAAGTTTTGTTTGCCGTTCCAGTTAGAAGTTGAGTAATAGACCTTTTTATTGCATCTCTTTCACACCTTTACAATTCATAATTCAGCTTGCTCAGTATATTTATTTTCGCTGTGCTGAACAAGCATTTCTTACCAAACCAAGTATTTCTTAACGATCCAACTATTCTTGCTGAATATTTTCCCAACATCTCGATCGCTGTTATGGCTACTATATACTGTCGATCTTTCCGACCGAATTCGCCAACTTTCAATGTTGCTTACGGTTTCAGAATCTACGGATTCTTTTTTTGTTGTGTACATAATATATATTACATATCCAGAATAACCATATTTCTTTATCACGCTTTCTTTTACTTCCTTGTTTTTCTTAAGTCGTAATTCATTCTGAACGACATTCCTCTCTGGTATATATGATTCAGCTTTTATTCATCCTCTTAAGTGAAAGAGTAACCTGACGAGAATTTGACCGGACGGGCTGGTCCACCAACGGAACCTTTCTTTAGAGAAGACTATATCCTCTCATTATCCAGGGCCATAAGATGCTGGTGCGGTTGCTGTTGCTGTAATTTTGTAGGTAGATTTTCAGCTTCTTTTCATTTTTGTTTTCATTTTATTTTAAGGGATATTTATGGGACTTGAGTTTTATTTTCTTTGCATTTTTGGGCATCCAAAAAACCCAAAACATTCTTCTTCCTGGGGTTTCCCACTGTAAATACACCCCAAATTCCCATACTCTCTCTTACCATCAGAAAACTGAAAATGATGAGTAATCCCAGTGATGGAAAGCTGTGTTAATTTCTTCGAAAAAGTCTAGCTGTGAAGGTCCTTGAAATCACTTCTTCGTTTAGGACCTTCCTGATATAGCTTTAGAGGGATTCATGCTGGGGAGTATCCATGTTCCTGTAGTTCATCCTTTCCAATAACAGTCGGATCTCAGACCGGATAGCTCCCTTCTGTTGGGGGGTCTAAACCCCAGTTGGGTTGTTGAACAGAGATATCAGCTGGTTGATGATCATTCGAGTAACTGTGGTTTGAATACGAAGGATGATATGCTGTATAGTTCTGTGATGAATATGAAGATGAATAGCCTACTCAGGTGGAGGAATCATTTGGTGCTGATGAGGATCCTAAGAGGGAAATTCTTATTAAAGCTGTGGCTCAACTGGATTCTGCTGATGTTTCATTGGCAAAGGTGCATTTATAAAAGGTGTTGCACTTAGACATCTTTCTAAATTGGTAGGAGTCGCGGAAGTCGACTGCTGAACTACTGTGACCGTGGATCTGATGATCGTTTCGCGTTTTTCACTCCTTGTTGGTTCTTCCGGTCGGCGGTATTCTGAATGTCGGTCGGCGAGGAGTTCCGATCGAGTAGTCGTTGGACGATACCGTATGATAGTGAAGAAACTCCTATATATATCCTCATAAACTGTTCCAAGAACAGTCGATTGGCGTGGAAGCCATCTGAGAGTAAAGGGGAATCCAAGAACAACTCTTTCTGAGAAACCTTGAGCGAGGAGTCATCTTGTATTCCTTACTGTTGTTAGAGGTACCGCAGTAGTTTTTTTTTTTTTTTTTTTTTTTTACAGAAGATAAACACCACCACTCACGGGCAGAGCCCTTAATCTAGGAGGGGGTGTACTCGATTAACGTCCGAGCAGGACGAAGCAAAGCCTAAGGAGAGAATTGCTCACATTCTCCCACCCGACCAGTTGCGAACCTGGGACCCTCACTTTGTTAGGTGAGTGCTCTAACACTGAGCTACCGGGCGCTTTTTAAATAAATAAATATAAAAATATTTAAAAAAAATACATATATACATATACAAAATACATACGTACATACACATAAAATACATATATTAAATATACATACATATACATGATTAATTACTATTCATTATTATTACCACTTTTGCCAAAAACTATATTTAACAAAAATTTTTACATTATATTTTCACTAATAATGTCTACGAATTTTATCATATTTAAATATTATTATTATTAGGCCCTATTAACCTTTTGATTAATATTATTACGCTATACACTATATTCACTGTATTTAAATTATTCACAAATATTCACTTAATAAATTAATTTACGCTATACATATATTCACTGTTTTTTAAATTATTCACCACTATTTGCTTATAATACATATTAACAATAATATAACACCACTATCACTATTATTATTAATATGCTAATACGCTATATCATCATTCACGAAAAAAGATTATGTGAAGCAGGGAATTCCGAAACCCTTTAGCCACCAGTGGAAGGCAGGAATTCGAAAAATTCACCAAGACGAAGACATTAAAAAATATTCTTCCAAAAAATCGACGACATCGGGAAACGCAGCATCAACACTTCTATAATTTAAAGTTTCAAGTTTCTTCTTTTTTAATTTTCTGTTTAATATAATTAATAATTCAATCAAAATAAGGTAAAGAAATTGTTGGTCGAAAAAAATATGAAGTCATTAGTTTCAGATTTTGATAAAAATAAATAAATATTTAATTTAAATTCTATATTTTATAAAACGACTAAAATAAAAAATATTTTGCTAGTTTACTGGAAACCACAATCCTCCAATACGCTTGTTCCTCTGAATATGACAATTCCATAAGCAATATTGAACTGCCCCAAGATTTTCATTCTTCTTTCCAATTAAACTTTCAGATTTTCCTTACTCTTCTTCAATCTTCCTTCTGATGCTTCTCTATTTCGTTTCCCTTCTGCAAATTTCTGCGTCCACACTCGATGACGGTCGATTTTGAAGACGTGATTCCCTCTGAGACAACATTTGTCTTGGCAATTATACCGCAAGTATGCCAAAATTTCATAAACGATCTGATGGAGTGTTTCTTCATTAGATACGTGGACATGGTCGAATCATCTTGTAAAAAGTCGGCGAAAAAATCTGGGTCTCCATGCGTAAATGAGTAGCTTCTTATTGAATGTATATATATCCTTAATTGCGGGTATGACTAAATACACACGCACTGACGGATTGTGTATCTTGGCAAATTTAGTTATGTAGTCCATGATGGTTGGTACCCCATATATTAAGAATTCTGTGGGTGGCTCAAATACCGTTGTCTGTTTGTATTCATTGGTGATCATCTTTCTCTGCCAGGCAAGGGGTGTTAAGGCCCATACCATCACAATCTACGTGGCGTGTCATTGGAGCTCCCATAACGCTCATGACACGCGGACATGCGACGACCCGAACTGCAGTCAACCTTGACATGAATGTTATATACACTCTCGTAGAAATCTTTTTTCATCATGGAAGAGGGGTACTTCGCTTACCCCGATGGCAAGTAACAGGCATGACAGCAAGCTAAAAGAGGAATATTAAGACATATTTTAATACTTGCAACTGTTTCAGATGTTCATATAATTAAAAAAAGTTGCTCAAAGATAATTAAATTAATATTTATAATTTAAAAAAATGAATTAACTAAATTTTTAAATATATCAGATTTCTTTTTACAAATTTTCAATATATTATTAATGTTTATCCACAGTGACGTTATAAACAAAGTTTTTATTTTAAATTTTTAATTCTATAAATCAATTGTTTAAATTTACATCTATAATTTATTTAATATTTAAGTGGTGCTTAAAAGATACTGTACAGATTAATTTGCATCATTAAAACAAAATTTAGTAAGTGTAATCTGTTGAACAAAATTGGTAAGTGTACGAAAAGAATATTTACGAGATGCTGAACAAATTTTTAAGAACTCCGAATGAAGAAAACGCATTTTAAACTCAGGGAAATTTCGATTTTTGTAAGTTCCTGCAACCCTTATTCTTGAAGATAGGCGAGAGGCTTGTGTTCAGCGTGTTGATTTTAATCTAATGTAGATGAGAAAAAAAAAGAATGAATGATAATCAAGCTGGAGCTTATACCATTTCGGAAATCAATTCAAATATGGGTTACACCCATCTACATCACTTTGAGGCCTTATAGAAATTACATACATTATTTTGAGGCCTACACAGTTAGTGAGCCGAGAAGAAAAAACTACAAAGCTGTCTTGCACAGCTGCAAGTCCGCAAATGATGATACCTACAATTACCTATGATAGCTTACAATTCAATAAAAATCCGGTGACTACTAGTAATTACGCATTTGACGAAAATGCGAAAGGCTAAGGCACGATGGTATTAAAGGTGGTAGGAATCAAGTAGTTGTAATGGATGCCACCTAGATACTTTAAACAACTATTCTGGCGAATTGGCTTCCGTGGACAATCGGGTGGTTATCGTTAATACCGACACCATGAAGAGGTCGCAGAACACTTCCACGACTTCGAGGATGGGTAATTGTCCGGGAAGTTTTAATAATCGTAATTTTTCTTGTACGTGTCTGCCTTGTAGCCGATATTTCTAAGTGTTTTCTCAGTTCATCTATAATGGCGGTTCGAAGTTCTGTTTAATGGTCTGAACTACTGCAGAGATAAACCGAGAAACACCAATACAAAGAATCACCTTCCATTACTACTTCGATAACAAAAAATAATTCAGGGATAAAGTCCACAGAAGGATTAACGGTATGGCTAGTTTCTTGGAGAGAGTCAGAGTTGGTATTTATCGGAGCGGGAAAGGGCATCGCCCACGACGTTGCTTTTTTGCCAGCAATATGACGGATTTAGAAGTCGAACTCACTCAACTCCTCCATGGTGCGTGCTTCCCGACCATCGGTTAGACTCATATTCTGTAAATAGATCAGAGACATGTGATCAGTAAATATGATGAATTTAACTCCACGCAAAAATGGTCTCAATGATTTAACTGCCTACCGTAAAGCTGTTAACTCCTTATCTATGACTCCATAGTCCCTCTGCGCACCGTTAAAAGTCATAGATAAAGGTTATGGGTCTGCGTTCATCATTTTGCATCTGAGAGACACGCTCCGACACCGATGTCGAAAGCGTTGACATGAAGTTCCATAGGTGAAGCTGTGGAGTTATAATTGGAAAATCCTAACAGACAAGAATTAACCAGGGCCTCTTCAACTCTAAAATGTCTGCTGGCATTCTGGGGTTCACTGTATGGTTTTGCCTCCCGTCTGACGGGACAATGGTTTACTGATCTGGGAGCAATTTGGTATGTGTCGTCTGTAAAAGTTTACCATTCCTAAAAATTGGCGAAGAAGGTGTTTCACAGTAGAAGGTACTGGAAACTCTAATGCTCCTTGAATGTTTTTCTGTAGAGAAAGAATAAAGAAGAAGGTGAGATATGATGGCCTAGAAACTCCACCTCAGTTCGACATAGTAGTGTCTTACTAGGTTTGAGTTATTGCCATTTCGTTCCAGGGCTGAGAGTACTTGTTCTAAGTTAATGAGATGGTCTTCGAAGGTGCTGCTGAGAACGATAATGTCGTCTAAATAGACCATGGCAACCCAGTCAACGCAAGCATCATTCCTCGTTGGAATGTGGCCGGACCGTTTTGTACTCCAAAACGTATCTTCATATACTCGTATTGAGCAAAAGGCGTGAAAAATGCTCTCTTTTCAGCACTGTCCGGTTCCACTGAAACCTGGTAGTAACCTTTCACGAGATCAATGGTGGAAAAATATGTATTCCCATACATATTATATATCATGTCTATAAGGTTGGGCAATGGAAATGAATCGGTTTTGGTAACACTGTTGAGCTTGTGGTAATCGATACATAAACGGAGTGTACCGTCGGTGCCGAATACAGATATTAACTAGGGCTGATGATGTCCTGTTCTAAGAGGTCTTTGCTTTAGTGCTAGATTTCCTGAGCCAATGGTCTCTGAAAACGTCGGATTGGAAGACGAACAGGTCTACTAGTTTCTAATTCTATAAAGTAGATTTGTAGCAACCCTCACGTCATGATCGCCAACGCTTAAAGCAGCTTTGTGATTCAATAGGATGGTGACGAGACCCTGTTTCTGAGTTTCGGTGATGGGCAATGCAGTGAGGCCGAATTCTTTAACTAGTTGTTCTACGGTCCAGACGGTTGAACCCGTGGAGCTTACTTCTTGGTTCAGCTCCATCTGAAGACTTTGTAATTGCAGTTCGTTTTCTACAGTTAATGGTAGTAACTGCCCTATGATGGTATGCTTCCGGAAGTATTGGGTTCGATCTGAGGTGTTTAAGGCAATCTGTGATAATGGTGATGTGAGGTTTAAACTCCAGGGACAGAAATGAAAGAAGAATTTCAATTTCCTTGAAATCCTGCTAATTCCACCGAAACATCTGTGGAATCCTTAACATACACGAGTCTACAGGAGTGTGGTGGTACATTGGTAGAAAAGAACGTAATACAGTTGAAGAATGGGAACTTAAAGCTGTAATCAGACACAACTTCCAACTCTTCTTCTGAGCGATGAATCAATTCCCTGTGAGTCAAAGTTGAAAGCAGATTGTTTTCCCGCAAGGGAGTTGCTCCGAGAACCAATAGTTCAGACATGAAATCGGAAGGAACTAAGAAAAATAGTTGGAGGTGAAAAAGTCATTTTCAAAGAAAAGATAAAGTTTAAGATAATATTTAAGAGGGACCACATGACTACGCAGAAGTTCAATATCTCTACGCAGAAGTTCAATATCTCTAAGATCTGAAACTAAATTGAGCTGATCAGGGCTTACACCTGATCCGCTATCAACCATGCAGCCATAATAAGCTAAATTTCCCTGACTGAAAGCTACGCAAACTATTAGCGGATCAACTTTGGCTTGAGAGAATTATGGGCACGGACCTTAGATCACTCATCTGTAGTAAGACTGATAATTTCTGCTTTCTTCGGTTCTGTGACTATCTCAACTGTACATTCTGCGACTACTTCATCTATACGTTCCGCGGTTGCAACGTCTGTGTGTTCGGCAACTAAGCCGCGCATTGGATCCGATATACTTATTCCCACAGAATGGCTCAATTCTGTGGAGGATTTTAGTTTAACGGTCTAGGACCGCTTTCTACCTCGGCTGCAACCATGCAACGGCCTTCGTAATGCGACAATTTGCACCAATCGCATGGGTCGAGGGGCATCTCACACATCTGTTTGAGAGTGTGAATTGTCCGCTTTGTGAGAAGTCAGTGAGTAACTCTGTTGCATCCCAGAAGCCTGTCTAATAAGGGAACAGCTTCCCGGTGGTCTTATTAGGATAGTTAATACCCGCATGAAGAGATTTACAAAAAGGACAAACTCTGCGAGCATTATGAGGGGTAAGCGGAGGTGGTCTCATGGAACGCATTCACTCCTTATATGCCCTTTCTTTCAACAATAACTGCACATACCCAAATACTTTTAGCATTCACTCATCACATCCCCAACTTTGTCGCAGTAATCGCAATGCAATGACGCTCTTATTCTAGGTGATCGTGTAGAGATTACTTTGTGTCTGTGTTGTTAAAATATCATCGGTTTTTATTTTGAGAATCTCTGTAAAACCGAATCGTTTTATTGGATGTGGGGTGTTGTGTATTGCTTGAAGCTAAATTCTTTTCGGGCAAAGTATGATTTTTATTCTGCTGCAAACTTATTTCAGGGACTATTTTTTAACACATCGGACCAACTAGGAGTAACCGTGTCTATCCTAACAGTCTGATCTAAGTCTACATTAGATTGATCCGATTTACCATTATTATTACCAGATACCGATACCTGTGAAAATACTTTGCTTTTGTTAAAATCTCTATCGTATGAATCAGCAAGATTAACTATCTTATCCCAAGGAATTCTAAGCAGTGTATCCATTTCCTGCTGAATTATGTATCCTCAGATTTTTTTTTCTACATACAGAGAAAGTCTGAGAAAAAAAGCAGTCCGCAGAGAGTCATGTTCCCTTAAATCTATCCCACGATACGCTTTTTTTGCTAATTGTTTGAGTCTCAATGCGAACATTTGGACACTTTCTCCAGGTGTTAAGTGAGTTGCGTGATAGGCCTGCAACCTATGCTCGTTCTTCTGTTTTTCTTCTTGTTGGTACTATCTTAGCAAAGCATCTTTTACGGATGTGTAAATACGATCATCCTTTGTGATTAGGTTATATAATTGGAGGAACGAACCTTCCAATTGTCTTCCCAATAAGCGTAGCCATTGTTGAGGGGCATTCGGATAATTTAATGAACAATAGGCCTCAGAATCTGCGAAGTAACGAACCAGATCTTGATTTGTCTCATGCTTCTACTTACCAGGATCAACAACTTTTAATTCTGCGAATTCTTCACTAACTCTGTAAGCAACAAGAGAGCCTGCGTCTACAGTTTAATCTGCTGATCCACAATGTCCGTCTGAGAATTAGCAAAGAATTGCTGTGGGACTCTGTTATTAATATTTACAAATTCGGGGGCATTATCATAATGTACAGAGAGACCATCAACCACAACAGGATCCAGTCCAGTAACTGAAGATATCGGTTGACCGTAGATAATGCTAGTCAACGATACATTTACATTATAATAAGAAACGGTCGGTGGTACTTGGTACGTCACGCTAGACGTTGACGTTATATGTTGTTGCGTAGTCGTCGTGTATCCTAACGTCGGTAGGCGACACCCCAAACTGGAGCGGAAGTGTACGCGCGATATGTTTGATCTGAAAGAGGCGAGTTAACTGGAGAACCCAGGTTAAGCAACGTAAAATCTGTCGCTACTGCATCTATAGGCACATTTTGTGTGTTGGTAACATTACCAATCGGTAATACCTGTGGTGGCTATATATTTTGATTAGCGGCTTGCTCTTGCAAGGCAGCCAACTCTCAAGTCAAGGTTTGCATAATATTTTGTACTTTCCCAAAATGCTGATGAGTAAGAGAGGGAATGGTTTATCGGTGATGGTGAGTATTACAATGTGATAAAGGATAGCGACCTGACAGCAATTGCAGTTAAACGAATGAAGGAAAAGGAAGGAACGAATACTCTTTAATAATATGGCTTTCAATCAAAATGATTCAGATAAACCGTATGTGAATACAAGAGGTTGATATAGAGAAGTTAATACTCCTTAACTTTTAGGACCATTAATAAAAGGCAATTACCAAGTGGAAATGGAAGACGGCCTTCACCACTCCATTGTCCCATTGAGAGTTCTTGCGCATGCCATTTGACGTCAAGAAAGGGCCCGAGACTTTCCAACGAGGAATGAGATTTCCTTTGACTCAAATCCCTTGAAATGTGTATGAAATACCTGGATGATGTCCTCATTATTAGCAAAACTTTTGAGGAACATTTGGAGACCCTTGAGAAGGCTTTGTCGGCCTTCCAAGATGGAGGGTTCAAGATCAAACCCTCGAAGTCATTTCTCATTAAGGAGGTACAGTATTTAGGCCACAAAATTTCAGAACAGGGCATGGTTCCCCTGGATTCTAACTTGCAGGGCATCCCGCGGTTTCCGGTGTAGGGGCGAGCTTCTACGACCTTTATTATATATTCATTTAAGATGTTCTTCAACGTTTTCTTTAACTAATTCTCATGTTCTCTTAGGAATTATTTTTGAATTATATTATTGAAATTACCCGAAATATCCTGAAATTATTAATAAAAATTATAGAAATAAAAAATGGGAAAAGTAATTATAGGATAAAAGCTATATACCTATATATATTCATAAAATAGAACTACGGGTGAAAGTGAGTAATTACTATAACTACTAAATGAAATACTTCTCAAATATTACATACTATAATGCATATATTCAGAATCATTGACTTAATTGTAATACTTACCATCCCTGAAATATAATATAAATAAGACCAGCTAATTTGTCCTTTCTTTTTGAGAATCCCCATCAACTACCTGAACTAAGATATAAACATCTTTCTCTAAACAAATCAGAACACCCTAAACTGAGGAATTAATCCAAAAGGGTAAGAACGTAGCATACTATATTCCGAAATAAAAAAGTAAAAATAATAATGATTATAATAATAGCAATTGTGAGAATAGATGAATGAGAATGTAAGTAACTAAACTCAATATTTACATTCCAGGTTTCAGTACCGGGGCAAAACCAACGCCAAGTTTTAGTACCGGGGTAAAACCAACTTCAAGTTTTAGTACCGTGGCAAAAGTCCATTAAATTTTCATTGCCGGGGTGAGAAATCGCCATTTTTATTACCGGGGCGAAAAATCGCCACTTTCATTGCCGGGGCGGAAAGCCGCCATTTCCGACAGTTCTAAAACTGAACCTTTACCACGAGTTTTGTCATTAAACAAATAAGTATACCATTTATTGTGCATGTAATCCTGCTCACTCACAACCTCCTTACACACCTGCTCATTTCTAGTGTTCATCACCGTTCATTGTTCTCTATTTATAATATTGGAAGCAACTTTGGAAAACTACTACTTGAAACATATATAGAAAGTTCCTTTACAGCTTTCTGATTTGAATCATACTGATTTTTGTTCTTTGTTTTATAATTACCTTTGTAGCTACTATCGTGTTGTTTTTAAGTCATATTAATGTGGAGTAGAATCGTAGAGATTAGAAAGTTGGTCGGATGTAGCTAGCTGGGTCCCGTGCAAATACCCGTTAGCTTAAGGCCTATAGCTCTAAGCTATCTTAGGCAACCATAGTTTATTCTTATTTTAAATTTCCGGAGTAGATATTAACCCGTCGAGCGTCCACTAAGTAAAATAAAGTTACCCCATTTGGTTTCGCTTTGGAACCGTTAGATTAAAAATAGACGTAGTTGAATAGAGACTCCCTGCCGTTACATATTTAAGTAGCCCCCGAACAGGGACCCAGCGTGTTGCGTTGGAAAGTTCCAAAAACGTATTTACACGCGTTTTTCCGACGGATTTTCGTGTTTACATATAAGGTTGCACATCAGTTATTGATTTCTAAATTTCTCTGATAGTGCTTTGCATTACACTTGTTGATATCTATACAATTTTTCACCTTCTCTTGCTAAAACACTCTTAGTACTATTACATTTAACAACTGACATTCATTTTTTCCCCCAGTTCTTTCCCATGGAAAAAAATGTTAAATCATTGATGTACCCCCTTACCAACAAGATTTAGTGGACTTCCTCACAAAAGTAGAAGAATAAAAAGATACAGTAAATGCCCAACCCACAATTACTGAGAAAGTAAAGCCTGTGGGACAGGTAAAAGATATTTTGGGACATTTAACTCTAAGAAATATCTGCTTTGCGGACGCAGTCCCAGACCATATTGCGACCGCAGATTACAGTAAGCTCCGATGCGAATGCGGTTTCGAATGCGAATGTGGATGCAATTGTTTATGCTAATGCGGCTGCGGTCACAACTCCACAAATTGATACAATATTTCTAGTATCGAATGTGGATGGGTTAACGAATGAGCTTATCTTAAATTCGCCAGGCTCCCCATTCTCTACCCATATCTCAAACCCATGGAATAATATATGTGCAGTACCAGCTCCCGTAGCTACTGGATATTCCACAGTTGCTAATGTATTACCTGCAGGGTTAACCTATCCATATCAGAACCCTATAAGAAATTTTGGTAATGTGAATGTACCACCTGCGTCCGCTATGAATTATCAGTCAGGTCGTGAGAATTGATCATGTTGGGGGTGGAAGACATTCCATTCCCGTTAACAGTACTCCCCAATATGGCCATTGTGGACCTAATGATGACAGAATTCCTCACCCACAATTCTTTGCCAATTCCCGGGAAGACTGTATACAGAAGCAAATATCGCTTCTATCAAAGGCCATTGTGCCTCTTACAGAATTAGTAAAGAATTCTCAGAAGCGGAAAGCAGTTGACCCAGGTATTTACAAGTCCGAAGCCAATGAAAATCTGGTACAGTTCTTTGCAGATTGAGGAATATTGTAATTTGAACTACCCCAATGCACAACAACAATGGTTATAGTTATTGGGAAGGCAATTGGAGGATTCTTTCCTCCAATGGTATAATTTGCTGATAAAAGATGATAGGAATTATGGATCAGTGAAGGCTACTTTAATAAAATGGTACCAGCAGGAGGAAAACAGGGAGGAGTATAGATTGCAAGCCTACCACTCTGCCTACAGAGTATCAGGGGAAAGCGTGCACATGTTCGTCTTGCGATTAGAGCATTTAGAAGCCAAGGCATATCAAGGTATTGACATAAGGGAACATGATTCTCTTCGGACAGCTTTTCTCACCAGTATGCATCCATCCCTGGAAAAGAAGATCAGAGAATATCTGATTCAACAGGAAATGGATACTCAAGTCGGGGTGCATTGGAAAAAAATAGTAAATCTCGCAGATTCCTATGATTCAGATTACCATAAGAGTAAAGTTCCTCTACAGTCGGAAACAGTTAATCGAAACTATACATCAAACTATTCGTATTAATACTATTAAAGCCGGGCTGGTCTGAGGTATTAAAAAATAGACCCAATTATATTGATAATACTAAGAATATGTATAAAAATGTGACTCTCATAATAGGAATCTTACCCAAAACCCCTCACAGCGTTCACTGTTCTCAAAGACAAGTCGTTATTACAGGGACACTCATAATAGTAGTCAACGTCTCCAAAATAATACCCAGGTTCAGAGTAATCCTAGTAGTACGTAAAACCCCAGAGTAATCAAACGACATTGTGTGATTTTTGTGAGAAAATCGGACATGAAATGCACGAATGTTACAAGTTTCTGGATGTGTGTAGCTATTGCAGGAAGAAAGGACACATTCGAAGTGAATGTCGTTCTATTAGATCACCTCCCTCTACTCCCCCAAACACCCGTAAAGTTGTCTGTCCCTTTTGTAAAGGCCCTCACGCCAGGATATATTGTTTAAATCGTACCCCATGGCGTAATAAAGCCAACAGGCCAACAAAAAAAATTTCCCCTACCAGACAAGCTTCTGGTACATTGAAAAGCTATTCCCTAGCTGTCCATCAAACTGATATCAGTCCCCTTTCATCAGATATGCCCGTTGCTCATCGTCCACAAAGATTTTTGAATCCTTGCGAGTGGTGCAAGACTTCTCATCTTGAAGGTCGTTGCATGGAAGAGGAGGAAAACAGTCTCAAACCTTTAAACTGAATTACTCCACAGAAACGAGCCGCTCTGTGGAGATTCCAGTAGTTAGTCAAATAGAGAATATATCGGCTCTTGTAGTTAACTCCACCTTAGTGAAAATCCCATTTTAGAAGATAGAGAAAAGTTATTAATCGATAACCGTAATTCTAGAATAGTTCCTGTATATCTTTGTCAAGGCAAAGTTGACCCGCTCAAAATTTCTGTAGCTTTCAGTCAGGGAGATTTAGCTTATTATGGCTGCATGGTCGACAGCGGATCAGGTATAAGTCTGATCAGCTCAACCTTAGTTTCTGATCATCTAAAAAATATTGAACTTCTGCCTTCTGCAGAGGTCGGAATAGAAGCTATTAGAGGGTTAAGGCGAAATTACGTGGTCACTGTTAAAAATTACATTAAATCGCCTCTTTTCTTTTTTAAAACCGGTTTTCCTATCCTTCCTACTCTCGTTTTATTTTTTAACCCAGAGCTGACAGCGCTCGGAGCAGCTTCTCTGCGGGAAAATAATCTTAATGATTTGCCCAGCAGGGAACTGATTCACCGTTCAGGAGAAGAGTTGGAAGTCGTTGCCAAAGATTGTGGTTTAAAATCCCATTCTTTAACTGTATCCCTGTTTATTCTACTGAAGTACCACCACATTCTTGTAAATTCATGGGTGTTAGAGGTGCTACAAATGTTTAAGTGGATTTAGTGGGTTTACAGGAAACTGAGAAATGTTCTCTTATTCTGATTCCATGAGTCTTAGATCTCTCGTCCCCACTACCACAAATCGCCATCATGAACACCTCTGATCGAACCCAACATATCAGAAAGAATACAAAAATAGGCCAATTAGTGTCGTTAACAGAAGATTGGCATGCAAGTGAAAAGTCATCAAATGAAGATTAATTAAGGGGCACACTCCCCTGATTCTCCTGGTTGGACTGTTGAACGGTTAATTGAAGAGTTCAGCATAACTACATTGCCCATCTCAGAAGTACAAAAACAAGATCTTATCAGTATCTTATTGAATCACAAGTTGCCTTGAGTACTAGTGATCCCGACGTGGGCGTGGCCACCAATATCACCCATGGTATTAAGCTCGAAGTTGATAAACCCGTTCGTCTTCCAGTCAGACGGTTTCAAAGACCTCTGACACAGGAAATCGAACAAAAGTGCAAAGATCTCTTAGACCAGGACATTAATCGTCCTAGTCGATCTCCGTATTCAGCCCCAGTAGTGCCAGTCAGAAAGCTTGATGATACACTAAGATTGTGTATCCATTACCACAAACTTAATAATTTCACAAAAACATTCTTTTCCACTACCAAACCTCATGGACATTACTTACAATATGCACAGTACGAATATTTGAAAATGTCTTTTGGAGTAAAAACGGTCCAGCCACTTTTCAACGTGGAATGAAGCTGGCCCTTGGTAAAAAGTGGTGTATCTGGATGACATGGTTCTCAGTAATACTTTCGAGAACCATCTCATCACTTTGGAACAGGTGCTTTCAAACCTTGAACGGAATGGTTATAAGCTTAAACCTAGCAAGACCCGATTATGTCGTACTGAGGCTGAGTTCTTAGGTCATCAGATATCAAAGGAAGGGATTCTTCCCCTTCAGAAAAATATTAGAGTGCATTAGAGTTTCCAGTTCCGTCTACGGTGAAGCACCTTCGTCAATTCTTAGGAATGGTGAACTTCTACCGACAACACATCCCTAATTGCTCCCAGATTAGTAAATTATCTTGTCAGACAGGTGGGAAAACCGTCCAGTGGTCTCCAGAATGCCAACAGGCGTTTGACGAATTGAAAAAGGCCCTGGTAAACCCGTGTCTGCTGACATTCCCTGACTATGATTACACTGCCACGCCAATGGAATTACACGTTGACGCTTTCGACATTGGTGCTGGGGTGTGTCTTTCTCAAGTACAGAATGGTGACTGAAAACCCATAGCTTTTATCTATGACTTTTAATGGGGAACAGAGAAACTATGGGGGTTATAGATAAGGACCAAATAGTTTTACTGTGGGCTGTGAAATCATTGAGCCCATTCCTACGTGGAATCAAGTTTATTATTTATACCGATCACATGCCATTAATTTATTTACAAAATATGAGCCAAATTGATGGTCGGTTAGCACGTACCTTGGAGGAATTGTATGATTTTGATTTCGAGATTCGCCACATAGCGGGCAAAAGCAATGTTGTAGCAGATGCCATTTCCCATTCCCTAATAGGTATTAATTCTGATCCTTCCCAAGAACTTCTTCACAGTGTTAATCCATCCGTAGATTTCACTCCTGATGGATAAATTATTGTTGAAGTAACAGGAGGAGGAGATTCGCTGCAGCAGTGCTTTTCAATTTATTTATATAGGAACCCAGATCGTCACTCAGATCTTAGAATTACTCTTGTAGAAAATTTACAAAAACATACACCAAAATATCGGCTCCAAGGTACACAATTGCAGAAAAAATTACGATTACTGAAACTCCCAAGTCAACTACCCGTTCCCGAAGTTGTTGACGCTTTTGTAATCTATATAAAGTTCGAGTCTTAATTTATTACAATGATAATCATCCCATGATCCATGGGAGTGAGTTTACCGTTAATAGTTGTAGCTTGAAATGTCTTGGTGGTATCCATTATAATTCTTTGATGCCCACTAGCACGAATACCAAAGAGGTCTCAAGTTAATTGTAGTAGGTAGTAAATACTGATAGATTTGTACCAAGTATAAAAATTATTTCCGGATCTGTGCGTTGTTGGATGTATCGGTGATATCGGTAATCTGTACCTACCAAGTCGTTAAGTAGTATCGATGTTGTCGGAGTTATAATAGAATCGGAAATCGGTTGTGGAAATACACTGGTGAGTTCTGTCTCATTTCCTAGGAAATGAGACTAAATAAGGATGTGGTTCGGTCACACTTACACCTATTCAAGAACAATAAAATTAGTATAAAAACATACATTACTAGTAAATTCAGCTTCACTACCTACACACCTATAATCTATCAATGAATAGGGTTGCTGGTATAGAAATCGGCGTAATAGAATTTTTCATCATACTACAGAGACTAAGATTTTTCCCGAAATATACTTATCAGATATTATAACGAAAATTTTAACCAGCAATTGGCAAATTCGTGATAAAACTTACTAACCCTTGATATTCCATGAATATTTACTAATCATTAGCAGAATTTTTGTTTGTTTCTTTATTTTATATTTATTTAAAGAATATTTTGCCAGTCTAATTACTAATTCAATAAAATATTTAAAAGTAGTCCAAAAATTTAATCTTATTGTTAATTAATCTTAAGGTTAAAAATAATCCTTATAATCTGATTCATTTGTTTTATAAAATGAAAGTTAATTTAATTAAAGACTTTGCTTAATGAATTTTAGATTGGTTAATCATTAAAATTGAGTAGACTTTTTGTTTTTTAGATTTCTCATATATATATATCTTTATATATATATATATATATATATATATATATATATATATTTAAATATCTTTAACTATGTTTTTAGTTAAGATATATAGTATATATATATATATATATATATATATATAGGAATATTTCATATATATATATATATATATATATATATATATATATATATATATATATATATATATATATATATATATATATATATATATATATATATATATATATATATATATATATATATATTAATGAAATGCTTGAACTACTTTTCAGCAAATCTCACCACGCGGCCTCTTTCGAAAGGTTGCCATGATCGGAAATTTTTCTTAAAGATCTATTGGATGGACGTACTCGAAGAATTACAAATGAGAAAAAATTGCTGCTTAGCTTCTCAACACATTCTCAAGAGGAAATTAGCAATTATCATTTACAGTTCTATTCCCAAACGTTAATTTAGTAGTTACCGTTTATAGTTCTCTTTCCATTCAAAAATTAACTTAGTTATCGTTTACAGTTCCCTTTTAGTTTATTTCGTTTAATATCGATCTCAGTGCATCTTTCCAATGGCATTTAGATGATGTGGTTATCAGTTCTCATAGCCACAGTACTTGTTTATCATTGTCATTGCTTTCAACTAGTGTAGCTAATAGCTACCGTATCGGTTACAGTTACCAATATAAGTTCGTTTAATGTTCTAGCATTAACGTAATACAAAGAGAGCAGCTTTAAAAGATTACAGTTCTAAAAGATTACAGTTCAGATGTGAGAATGAAGAAAAGAAAAAATATCGCCTATATCTTTCCTTACGAAATTGCCCCCCCCCCTCCCCAGTAGACGGTAAACTTTTTACAAGATGTGGTGGGGGCGTAGTTTTAGTGCGGGGGATGTTGGGGCAAGATTCCACGACCTTTATTATATATTCATTTATGATGTTCTTAAATGTTTTCTTTTATTAATTCTCATGTCCTTAAGAATTATTTTTGAATTATATTATTGAAATTACCCTAAATATCCTGAAATTATCAAATATAAATTAGAGAGATAAAAAATAGGAAAAGTAATTATAGGGTAAAAGCTATATACCTGAAAAACTAAAAACAATTCAGAAAAATAGGACTATGGGTGAAAGTGAGTAATTACTATAACTACTAAATGAAATACTTCTCAAATATTAGATACTATATTGCGTATATTCAGATATCATTGACTTACTTGTAATATTACCATCCCCGAAATATAATATATACAAGACCAGCTAATTTGTACTTTCTTATTTAGAATCCCCATCAACTACCTGAACTAGGATATAAACATCTTTCTTTAAACAAATCAGAACACTCTTAACTGAGGAATTAATCCAAAAGGGTAAGAACATAGCACAATATATTCTGAAATAAAAAAGTAAAAATAATAGTGATTATAAAAATAGCAATTTTGAGAATAGATGAATGTGAATGTAAGTAACTTAACTCCTATTTACATTCCAGATTTCAGTACCGGGGCAAAACCAACGCCAAATTTTAGTACCGGGACAAAAGTCCATTAAATTTTCATTGCTGGGGCGAGAAATCGCCAGTTTTCCATGCCGGAACGAAAAATCGCCACTTTCATTGCCGGGGTGGAAACCCGCCATTTTTATTGCTGGGGCACGAAGTCCTTAAGTGTTAGTACCCAAATAAGAATCAGACTGTTCTCAAACTGAACCTTTACCACGAGTCTTGTCAATAAACAAATAAGTAAAACATTCATTGTGCATGTAATCCTACTCACACACAACCTTCTTACACACCTGCTCACTTTAGTGTTAATCACCGTTCATTGTTCTCTATTTATAATATTGGAAGCAACTTTGGAAAACTACTACCTGAAACATATTATATAGAAAGTTCCTTTACAGTTCTCCGATTTGAATCATACTGATTTTTGTATAAATTATCTTAAAATTAAACTTTAGAATTCATAAAAGTTTAAGTTCAGCTGGTGTACCTTATCTTTGTTTTATAATTATCTTTATAGTTACTTTCGTGTTATTTTTGAATCATATTAATGTGGAATAGATTCGTAGATATTCAGAAGTTGGTCGGGGGTAACTAGCTGGGTCCCGTACAAATACGCCCCGTTAGCTTAACGGCTATTGGCTCTAAGCAATCCTAGGTAACCGTAGTTTATTCTTATTTTAAATTCCCGGATTAGATATCAACCCGTCGAGCGTCCACTAAGTAAAATACAGCTCCTCCCATTTTGTTTTGCTTCGGGAGCGTTAAATTAAAAATAGACTAGTTGAATAGAGACTCCCCTACGTTACACCGGCTCCAAATACGATTCGGAAGTTGCGGCAGTTTCTGGGCATGATAAATTTTTGTCGGCGTCGCATTGCCCATTGCTCAAAGATTGCACAGCCACTCTTTGAATTACTTGGTAAAAAGACTTTGAAGTGGATCAAGGCCTGTCTGAGGGTTTTCGAAGCCTTAAGAGCGGCAATCATCACCCGACAACTTCTGTCATATCCAGATAGCACTGAAAAAGCTCACCCTCTATTGTTGTATGTCGATGCCTCAGATATCAAGGCCGAAGAGCGCCTTGCCCAGACCCACTCTGAAGAACGTCCGATAGCTTTCATCTCGACCACATTTAATAAAACAGAGCAACGCTATAGTACAACAGAAAGGGAGGTTGCTGCTGTACGATGGGCTGTAAGAGCCTAGAAACCCTTCCTTTATGGCATCTATGTAGTGATATTCACAGACCATAAGCCCCTACTGTTCTTACATAGTATGCCATTAGTGAATGCCAGGGTAGCCCACACTCTAAAATTTTTTATATATAAAGATACCGGGAGGAGGGGACTCTTTTCCCGGCGTTTTCAGTAAGATTGTATGTCTCACCCGAAAAGATTGCTCAAGAACTGTTTGACAATCGAATAACATCGATTGCCCACGGGTAAAAATGCCAAACATATTACCAGGACGTTACTGTTAATGAAAAGAGGTCAATTTCCTCTCACACAATCTATGCATGCATTTGTGAACTTGTATAACTTCCAAGTTTTCTTTATTACGGAGATACTAAACCCTTAAAATTTGGGATGGGCACTGTTAAAAGTATTTGTCATCTCTTATGTCATGGAGGGATTCAATATAACCTTTTGCTTCCTTTACAAACAGACCCAGAGGAAGCAACCACAGGCGCTAACTGGAACCCCCCTGAGGATTTCCAGGAGAGAGCTTTGTTGGATGAATCCATGGAAGAAGCAGACAAACCTGCAAATGTCTCCGTCTCACCAATTCGCGAAAAACAAACTAAATTAAATAGCCATCAATCCACTAGTGGGAAGGTAGAGAGGGATCCACCAATCCATCATATTATTTAGATCCCGACAACATTCTGGATCAATTAGAAATAGACCAAGACAATCTTGCCCTCATTCAGAATTCAGATCCTACCTTGCGGTGGTTGAAAAGGGCCATTGTGCGAAATTTACCTTATGTAGGACCCTTCAAACCTTTTGCGAAATCGCACATACAGGGAGTTTTCCAGGGGAGAATTTGCTTTTATCGTCCCACATCAATATTTAACAAAAGTGGCGATAAAAACACACTGGATGTTTGCTCACCTTGGAAAGCATGAATTACATTCTTTGCTCATACAAAGGATATGGCATCCAAAAATCAATGCCATCTGTACTGATATCACAACCACATGTTATAAATGCCAAACCTTTAAAATCTCTAACATCTTATATGTACCCCCTACATTAAAAATAGTCACTTAGCGACCGATTGAACTGGTAGCGATGGATCTGATCCAGTTCCCTTGCTCGACCCAAGGGAATAATTATGACTTGGGGATGGTGGATCACTTAACAAAATGGGTGGCTGCCATTCCCTTGAGGAACAAGTATAGCTTAAATGTTGCTAAGGCCTTGCAACATCGCATATTGCCATTCCTTCCAAAGATCTCAGAACGACTTCTGACAGATAATGGGAGAGAATTTATAGGGACGGAATTTGAGGAGCTACTTGAAAGACAACAGATTAAACACATGTTGACCACACCATATACCCCATCTTCAAATGGATCAGTTGAACGAGTCAACCGCACCCTGAGTCAATACATGAGTATGTCCATCACAACATCTAATAAGTGGGATGAGTTATCGCAGATATTGTTGGTCTACACCACACCACACATTCAGAGACCCATTTGACCCATATGAAAACAAGTTAAAGAGAGCACACGAATTGCACACTGGGCTTTCTTTGCCTACCGGGGAGGATTGTTGGAAGGACATCCATGAGCGATTCATCCCCTATGAGGTGCAACAGATGGTGGGATTAAAAGTTCATTTTCCCGGAAATTCGACCTAAAACAAATTTCATCCTAAATACAGTGGGCCTTATGAAATAATACAGGTAAATGACAACAAAGTTACCTATGTCATGCTATCCCCAGAGGATAATAGACAATATAAAGAACATCAGCGACAATTGCGACCGTGGAAGATGCACTCTGGCTATTTGCTGAATGATCCAATATTCTAGCAGTATGCGATGAATGGAGAGAAAGAGGAAATTGACAAGTTTAAAATGGAAGTTCTCATAGAAGAGGAAGTTGAATTACCAGAAAAGGATGATACTGAGGATGATGATGACGACGAATCCTTATTTGAGGGATTCACCTTTGATGAAGATATCCTATTGATGATTCAAAAAAATTTAAGATCATAAAAGATCAAAAGAAGTTAACCCTATGTATAAGGACAGTTCCTGAACGGATACTCGAGTTATCACCGCCACTGACCCACTAGGAGGAGGAAGGAATGGATCAGCATTCCCAGAGTAATGTGGAAAGTGAAGGAGAGCGAAATTCGTATTTGCAATGGGAATCCTCGGACTTGTTGGAAGAAGCGGAACGGCGCTGGGAGTCAAGCCAAGCTCCCCCAATGAGTCTTAGGGAGTCGCTCCCCATGGATAAAACCTTCAGGAAACTAGTCCGAGTATGTTCCACTCCAGTAGTGTATATTGTAGAGGCCAGGGTAGAATCAGAAAGAATTCTCGATAGGCAAGACCCACCGGGTGAACCCGAACCTCCAGATAGTCTGTCATTCGAAGGTTTCAATGATTCTCCAAAGTTGCAACCCATACCAAGCCCAAGAGTGCCCCTTCCAATTGAGGTCACACTCGCCTACATACCCGATCAAGGGGGGCCTTGTCAGGAATTACCAAGTCTTTCCCTTCTTGATCGAAAGAATACGTAAATAATCGAAATTCCCCAAAAAAAAGTAGATGTAATAAAAAAAAAAATTAACCCCACTAATAAGGCTCAACATGCAGAGAGCATATCCTAGAGAATGAAACCCTGCGTCAATACAAAAATTGACGGTTGGGGAGGAATGAAGAGGTTTAACATCGCCTTCTTTTTCTCTTCCCACAGATTTATTAACAATGTAACAGTGTAAAATACACTGTTTAACAGAATTTAACGAATTGTGAGAAATAAAAATAAGAGAAAAAACTATAGTGGTGATTTAAATAAACTAAAGTTGTAAAAAGTGAAATTAAACAAACCATTGTAAAAGTGAAAAAGAGGGACACGGCAATGAAGGATTTAACCAAAACAAAACGAGAAGACAAAAGAGAAAGAAGAGATAGTAACAATTACACAAAGAACGGAAAGAAAACTTAATTAAGAAAAGAATACTGTGAAGAAGAGCCCTCAACATAGGGTGAGAAACAAATATGGTTTTTGTAGTAAAGAGGTTAAGAGTTCTGAGTGGTTGTTTGTCAATAATTTATATGTAAGAGGTTTGATTTAATTGCATTATTTACCTTCGATTCAATTACCTTATTTAGATTACCATAATAATAATTCTTTCAATGAATTTGGGTTAAATTTTTTGTAAATAAATAAATCATTTAAAATAGATTTGATTTAAAAAAAATAAAAAATAAATAAATTAGTTTAAAAATTATAACTCTCATAGAGGGAGGTGGGACCTATCTTAAAGTATTAATTCTTTTATTATTTTGGTCCCAGCTGTGAGTCCCTTTTTGAGTGGGAGATAACGAGAAGGCAGCCATTGGCAAATCCAAAAATGTCACTGAAGCGGACAGCCAGAAAAGGAAAAATCCTTCGAGGACCTTCAGGACAGGTGGATTTGTAGTACTCTGGAAGCGGGTATGCACTGATAATATCTCCCTTCTTCTCATCGTAATAACTTCTGAAGAGTGGCACCTCGAAAGGAACCCGATTGGAGACTAATACCATAAAAGAAAAAAAAAAGCTATCTTTCCTAAGACGAGGAGAAGGAAGCAATCCCCAGTGGATTCAAGCAGCATCTAGTGGGCGAGATTCTGGTAGCTCGTTCTAAATACACCCTCTCATCACTCAACTTTCTATACAGGGCAATATGACAACCCCCAAGGTATGATGTCTATACGAGTACCCTTTTCTCTATAGTTATTAAGAAGTTCCTGGCCAATGTTTATTATTTCAACATTAAATAATACTGCTTAACACGAACTTATTCTTCTAGTAGTTCATTATTTTCCCTGGGAAAAATATGTAATTATTATTGTGTACATCTTTTTAGATTTAAATTTTTTTGGTTTTTGAATTAAATATAATTTTGCGGATTGTTACCATTAATAATATATTTTATTTATTATTAACATTAATTAAATTACAATTATTATTATTATTATTATTATTATTATTATTATTATTATTATTATTATTATTATTATTATTATTATTATTATTATTATTATTATTATTATTATTATTATTATTATTTTGACTTATCAATTATTATTATTATTAATTATTTAAATTTTTATTATTAATTATTAATATTATTTATTATTAT
>JABUQX010045695.1:87500-92500 GCA_015478945.1 Trachelipus rathkii
TGTTCAGACCTCTGGTGCTTTTATTCACCATCAAATTAAGATTTCTACATATATATAGTTATATATTTAAATGCATATCAATTTTTAATTATATATATATATATATATATATATATATATATATATATATATATATATATATATATATATTTCTTATATATATATATATATATATATATATATATATATATATATATATATATATATATATATATATATATATATATATATATATATAATCACAAACTCCTACCCAATTTGGCCAAGGAACGATTTCCCAATACCCAAATAACACCATACTCCAAGGCCCGCCCGCCCGATATATCCCGTACTGAGCAAACTTTAGACCGTCAAACCGGAGTAATGCTGTCCCGTGTTCCGCTCTGGGAACCATCTCCTCCTTCAGGAATACAAATTTAAAATTCATAACGCTCCTATCAATACTGTCAAAGATGTCCCTCTCAAACAAACGACGACACAAAACATTTCTTACTAGACTTCTCTAACTTGACGGGACATCAGACGCAACTTCGATACTCTTTGCTTTAACGGATCTCAGGGTCCAACTTACTGTGGTGGCACAATATTTCGGGATCGCCCGCTTCTAGTAGGATGGGAGCGGGGTAACAAAGTATATATATATATATATATATATATATATATATATATATATATATATATATATATATATATATATATATATATATATATATATATATATATATATATATATATATATATATATATATATATATATATATATATATATATATATATATATATATAATTATAACACCTTGCCAGACTGTTGACTCACTTCAAAGTAATAATAGTATCACCTGATGGCAAGCACATAATAATAATAATAATAATAATAATAATAATAATAATAATAATAATAATAATAATAATAATAATAATAATAATAATAATAATTACCTGTATTCTTTATCTTGCTCTTCTAGATTTGACGATAAAATATTTGGGGGCAAATCACTCGTAGTGTTAATATTAAAATGGGAATACTCTCTACTAAAGCTTTCCTGACAACACACTTCGTCTATAGGATCCCCTAAAGGACTCAAATCCCTCACTGAATCCCGTTTACTTACACTAGCACTGTGGTTAGAAAGATATTTTTCACTAGAACACACTGAATCACCAGTTCGAGTACCGTGTACTGATATTTTTATATCAGTATTATTAAATGGAATTGGTATTATTCCTTCATTTAAATCTTTTATAACTGGAGACTTAATAAAATTTAATGGTTTAACTTCATTATATATTTGGTTACGACTATTATCATTGCATGGAGAGATCGTTGTATCACTTATATTTTGGTTACCACAACTACTAAATGACTGAGACACTAACGTACCAATATCACCACTACCATTAAAAGCTTTATCACTTTTAATTTTCTTCACTTTATCATCATTACAAGAGTGACGGTCACTTACCACTCCTAAATCAGTCTTACCTATGTCTTTTGGGCACACCTTTTCTAATGAAACTGACGATACGACACCTGGGGTCTTACAAAGAGTCTTTTTCTTCTTCCTGTCCTCCAATACCTTTGACCATGTGATTGCTGTTCGTCGATAAGGTTCAACACCGACGCTGAAGGAACTAAGTTCAGGAAACACTTCTTCTATGGTTTTGTGAAGAAGAAATCTACCTTTTGATGTGAACGGAGGAAACAATAAAACCCTGAAAAATTAATATATATATATATATATATATATATATATATATATATATATATATATATATATATATATATATATATATATATATATATATATATATATATATATATATATATATATATAGTAGTAAATGAATGCATGACACACGAACATTTGTATACGGGGGGCTCCACCCTCCATATCCCCAGACCTGTGAGTGCTGGAAAAGTAACAAAATATAGCTTCTGTACCATACGACTATGTCTATAAAAAAAATTAAAAAAAAGAAACATCTGGTAGTAAACAGGTTTTATAAATGAAATTTATTAAAAAAAAATACAAAATTTTTTGCTCCCCAAGGTATGAATTTTTCCCGTTTTACACCTTTAAAATACAAAAAAAAATGCCGTTTTTATATTGATAAATAAAGCCTATAAAATTAGTTCGGATTCAATTTCACTACATGAAGAGTTTCAGTTTCTGATTGCATACTTTAAAAATAATTGTTTTCCTTCCGATTTCCTTTTCAGTATCATTTGTGACTACTTTTATAGCATTTACCAACCTAAACAACAAACCTTTACAGTTCCAAAAAAAAAAGTCGTATGTAGGGTCTGTTTCGGTCTCTTTGAAGAGAGATTTGGAGCAGACTTTTTCGTTACGAAGATCAGTTGCCTGCCGTGTTCAGAACTGGTGTGGTTTATAAATACACATGTCCCCGATGTGAGCGAGGCACCTATATAGGTTCCACCATTAAACTACTCAGATCTTGAGCATATGAGCATTAGCCATAGGATTTTGTGTCCTCTGTCGGTGAAGGAGTCCTCTCCTGTCAGGGAACATTCTTTTGTCTTGCGCCACTCCTCTGTCACTTAAACATTTCAAGAATTTAACTTCCACCTCTCACTCTCCGTCTTCACTTATTCTTGAATCTTTATACATTAACAAACACAAGCCTATACTAAACAATAACATAACTTCAACACAATTATATATATATTTTAAATTAAAATTTCACCTTTGTACACTAACTATTGTTATTCATATATTTTCCATCAACAACTAATCCTTTTTTCTCCGCCTCCAGTAACTGTCTTCAGTTTATTCTATTCTTCAATTTGGTTAGCTTTAATCTCTTGACCAGCTCAGACTAAGGTAAATATATGTCGTAAATTTACACTTTCAACTTTGTATTATTCTTAATTTTTTTTTACATGTATTTACCACCACTCACGGGAATGCCTTCTTTTCAACCCTCTTTGTTTTCTGTCTATAGTCATTTGCAATGCCCTTTTCAAAAGGACTGGGCAAAAAAATAAATAAAAAAAAAATTAACACAAGAAAAACATTAATAAATGGAAAGTAAACCCACCCTGTCCCTTACCTAAACGCAATTCCCTCAGGTGGGCGCAGATACGGGACTTAAATAGAGGAAGATTGGATATTGCGGGGAAAATAAAACAGAAGGCAAAGGAGTTCCACAGAACATATGTTGCTGGAATGAAGGAGATACCACAACGAGCAAACCTCGAGTTATAATTATTCACAACATTTGCATGAGAGAAACGGCACCTCTTGTGTTACGAGGGCGACGCAGTGGTGGAGGCATGCGAGAGGTCAACTTCCGCAGGCACCTGCCGTTGTAATACTATAGAACAAGAGATAGGGGCACCAACGTCACGACACAGAGAAAGACGGTCAAGGGAGTCAGAAAAAGTATTGGTGACAGTTTATAAGCCTCTTAGCCTTATGCTTCAAACTTATCCTAAAAGGTGGATAGGAACTGGATCCCCCCCAAATATGGGAACAGTATCCATTCAGGGGCGAATAAACCTTTTATAAATGGAGTATCTGAGGCAGAAAATAATTCACGCAATCTGAATAGAATTCCAGCTTTTTTGAGCCATTTTAGCAACCGATGAGATGTGAGGTCTCCAAGAACAATTCACTACTTATGTTTTAGTCCTATTAATTATTTGTCGTTTTCGAGGGTAAGACATTTAGAGCCGTCAAAGGCGGATAGGAAAGTTGGGAGGTATTTTTAGGAGGGAGATATGAAGAAGTTGAGCTTTCAAAGAGTTGAACTTCACAAGATTACGGTTACCCCACTGAAAAATTTGCGCTTATTATTATTATTATTATTATTATTATTATTATTATTATTATTATTATTATTATTATTATTATTGTTATTGGAATTATATTATTTTATTTATTATTATTATTATTATATTAATTATTATTATTATTATTATTTATTTATTATTAATTATTAATTAAACCTTATTATGGTGTAATTCAAAATTTTAAGTGATCTTGATTATTATTATTATTATTATTATTATTATTATTATTATATTATTATTATTATTATTATTATCATTATTATTTTGTTGTTGGTTGTTCAAGTAGATGTATTAATCTATAAAATATTCAAATTTTAATGTTAAATTTTAATATTTTTAGACCTGATGATGGTCCCAGCAGGGGCCGAACGTTGTCCACCTAATAAATGTTTGGATTTGTTCTCGCCATATACTTTATCCTTCGTATAAAGTTTGCTTTATCATTGTTATCAAGAAAACATTCTTGAACAACGCCTTGAATGATTTCCAACTGCAAATTCCATTTGATTTAACTTGCTATCAAATATACGGTCCCGTATTAATATTCTGATTTAGACCTGATGAATATATCCTCTTTCAATTTAGCTTCACTTAAGCGAGGAAACCATAAGAAATAAATATTTAAATAGCTTTCAAAACTAGCGACAGTTTCATACGTTTCCTTCATTCCTACAGCATGAGCTACCAGTATACAGGAAAGCTTATTTGAATTATGCAACAAAACTGCCTTTTAGCTTGTTTTGGATGAGTCTATAAATAAGCGCCAATCTTCAACAACATATGTGACACCCAACTCGGACATCGGTTCATTAATATCAGAGCAGGAACAAATTAAGGCGTACTTACAAAATTATTTCAATAAATTTTAATTTCTATTTCTATATATTGAGATTTCAGTATGTTTGCCTAATAAATTCCACTCACTCCTGCAAGCGTGAACCTAGGGGTTATGCTTGTTGGTTTGACAAATACTAGGCACGAACCAAATCTCCAAGTTCTGTTTGTGTGATGATGTGGAGTTAGTATTTGCTTTGATCATTCTGATATGTATGTTTTATCTCTTGATGTTGATGCTTCTGCAGTAGTGTCAGGAGAAAAATCATCAGAGTCAGAAATTTCTTATCAAAAGTTGGTGCTGTTTGAATTGGCAATTCTTCACTATGAAGTGCTGGTCTCACAAGTG
>JABUQX010045695.1:107500-145000 GCA_015478945.1 Trachelipus rathkii
TCAGGTCATCAGGAAGAAATATTAACAGCATATTTATTTTAATAATTCGTTGGCATTTGATTTGAAAAATACTCTTGCCTAAACTTTTCCTCAAATTTTACATTTTCATATTTGAGAAGTTATCGTAATTTCTTAGACTATTTGACGTTCTTTTAGAACATATAACGGTAAGTATAAGCTGCGTTTCCAGAAGCCCGACTGCAGCCCGGGCGGGCACACAGGCGCCCATGCATCGTTTCCAGAGCCCGTTTGCGCACTTCTACGTCACGCAAACGTTACAGTCAGACGCCCGTTGTTAAATCCTCGATTTCGGGAATTAGTAAACGGGCGGTCTGCGCGGATGAATACTTTGTTTACAAACAAATCTTTTTACAAAACATGTATCGGAAATTGCTTGCCAAAATTTTTTAATATTTTAGTTAACTTTTTTTATATTAAGGATACTAATATATCGTATCATTTCATAAAATAGATACATATAAATATAAGAGTATCGTATTGTTTACAATTGTCAGCTGATCCGACGGGCGAGCTCGGCCGTTTCCAGGTACTCAAATTTCCTGTTCTCTAATTGGTTAGTGTAATTTTTTTCAATTCGAAGCGTTTCCGAGTCGATTTTGCACTCGGGCTTCTGGAAACGCAGCTATAGTAAAATAAGATTGTTGAATCCGTCAAGTTAGACGCATATGAAATTGACGTTGTCAGTTCAGTGCACGATAAATTTTAACATGTATGCAAGCAAGCAATTAGCAAATATATATATATATATATATATATATATATATATATATATATATATATATATATATATATATATATATATATATATATATATATATATATATATATATATATATAAAAAAATAACATATATATATATACTATATATATATATAAAGCAAGGTAAAAAAAATATTGGTCCATGTTACTTATTTTTGAATTCTACTAAGCCTTTGGATTAATAATAATAATAATAATAATAATAATAATAATAATAATAATAATAATAATAATAATAATAATAATAATAATAATAACTAATCTCTTCTCTCGAAGAAAAACTAATATCACTCTTAACTAATACTTTCTATTATTATTAACTAATTCTATTACTATTACTTAATCCTATTACTATTAACATACTTTCTATTATTAGTCCTGCTAATTAATAATTAACCTATTCTATTAGTTATTCTGTGCAAATATAAAAAAAAATAATGGCATTGCTTTTTTAATATTATTATAGTTTATTTTAAAATTTCATGGAAATCAAAATAAATTATTTATTGAAATTCAAAGGAAGTTAGTTAATTAATAATAAAATTATTAAATAAAGCCAAGAATAATTTTTTCCATAATTTCTTTATCTGAATAATAATAATAATAATAATAATAATAATAATAATAATAATAATAATAATAATAATAATAATAATAATAATAATAATAATAATAATAATAATAATACATTAACTTCTTGCAATTCTTTGTGACGAACATATTGAATAATAATAATAATAATAATAATAATAATAATAATAATAATAATAATAATAATAATAATAATAATAATAATAATAATAATTAATAATAATATTAATATTAATAATAATAATAATAATAATAATAATAATAATAATAATAATAATAATAATAATAATAATAATAATAATAATAATAATAATAACTGCATACCTTTATAACGGGACTGTTATGCCAGTAAATTAGGCACGCTTTACTTAGACCATTCAATTGGCACTAAGACATGAGAAGCTTTTTATGACACCTATTATTGGCAGTCCAAAACTGGCTCTCATATAACCTACTTTTCCACCAATAATAATAATAATAATAATAATAATAATAATAATAATAATAATAATAATAATAATAATAATAATAATAATAATAATAATAATTAAAGTTTGTTTAAATTAAAAATGAAAAAATACAATAATTAGTCCCTCACAAATTAAAAACTAGATTTAAAACACGCCAATAACTACAATATATAAGCACAAATAATAATAATAATAATAATAATAATAATAATAATAATAATAATAATAATAATAATAATAATAATAATAATAATAATAATAAAACCAGGATGCCAAAAAAAAAAATTCACAGAAAACGCGACTTCACTCCTAAAAAGTTGGTGCAACACTGAAGACCCAAAAATATCTATCAAAAAAATCACACACAGTATAAAGTTTCCTGATATTATTTTTCTTTAAAACGCACCGCCATTCAAATATATAAAAATATATTAAAATAAAAGCGTGATAGTAATTATCCATTCATTACACAACAATCATGCAGGTGTGGAGGGGAGGTTATTGGAAATAGACAAGGTTATATATATATATATATATATATATATATATATATATATATATATATATATATATATATATATATATATATATATATATATATATATATATATATATATATATATATATATATATATATATAAAAGTGCGATTGCTTATATATTAATTGCTGAACATGTTCAAACAGGACTTGTGTTGTAATGTTGTAAATACCTATAATTAAATTAAGGTTTTAACTTTTAATACAGTAATTTAATTAGAAATTAATAAAACAATATTCATAGCATACATAATAAGACAATTAAATCGAACGTAGAATCAACGATTGCATTTAAAAAATGAGAAAGTCATTTAAAACATTTAATGAAATAAAAAATATTTTAAATTCTTTATTTAAAAATTTCAATTCCTTTAATAATAATAATAACAAAATTCTCCTATCTAATCACGCATGCGAAAATAGTGTTCGGAAGAACAGTGCTTATAACATAATATATATATATATATATATATATATATATATATATATATATATATATATATATATATATATATATATATATATATATATATATATATATATATATATATATATATAGAACGGTGCTTATATACATGAAAAAATATATAAGGAACCTATAATCTCATGTATATAATACATATGATCCGTGCTCCATACAAGGGCGAAACCATTCACATGTACACTTCAAGCGATTGTGGTAGGGTATGTTAAAGGGCATATCAAGACCCTTTGGACCAAAACGATGAAATCTATCCAAGAGCGATCAAAAGTAAAACCTAAAAGAGTATATTTACTTTGCGACATTTGAAATTTATTAAATTTTTTCCCTTTCTCATTTTCTTTTTACCCATTTATTTTATTCTACCCATTCATGGAATGAGTAGAATAAAAAACAACAATGCCCACCCATGTTCATTCTAACGCAAATCTCTCAGGTAAGAGCAGACGCAAACGTTAAAGCGAATGAGATTAAATTAGCAGAAAAAAAATGACGAAAGAAATCCATGGAACAGAGGTGGCTGAAAAGGAGGAGGAACTGCATCGAGCAAGTTGTCAATCGCTACACAAAATTAATATATATATATATATATATATATATATATATATATATATATATACACAGATATATATTTATATATATATATAGGTATATATATATAATGTTACTATGTATAAATATATATATATATATATATATATATATATATATATATATATATATATATATATATATACGGTATATATATATATACACAGAGAAAAAAAAATCAATCGTAAACTAAAATTCGATCAATCAAAGTATCATTCAATCAATGTAAATAGCAAATATATTTGATTTGCCATGATATTATTTCGAAAAAAACGTAAATAAATTGATAATTATAACTTTTAAATTAAATTTTAATCTTTAAACCAGGCTCATGAATTTAAATTAATACATAACTGTAAAGAAATGGAACTACTTCATATCGCGTACGAATTACTGATTTGCGACCCAACAATTGAATTTATATACAAGGCCTCCAAAACGCAGGTTTTCATTTAATTTGTATCAAAAATGGATGCTATGATTCGTCTTTATATACAAGTGTGTATTGTTGCGCCGTAGCTGCCATCTTTCTTTCATGTAAATAAATTTAATCTTGCATATTCTGGTGTAAATGTCTTTATAAAAATAGTGAAAATAGACTATTACCACATATTCAACTGTTTCAGACGTGTTAACTGTGTTTCATACAGTATAATAAATAAAAAATATATATATTTTTGGAAAAAATAGGCCTTATAAGGGCAATATACTCGCATACTTTGTGTTTCATTATTTCTGTACCAAAATATTTTTACGGATTTGTTTATCTCGCCCAAGTTTATTCATTATGTAGTTGTTTTACAATGTTGTGTCATTAGAACAATAAAAATAAACAGACAGTAAGAAGCCACTTGGGCCTATCAAGATTGTCTCATGTCAAGCTAATAGAATCTATCACCAAACATGCTCATGCAAATCCACAAAGCACCCTAGGGCTTGTCAATAACTTACATAGTATACATGCCATAATTTTAAAAGCAATTAGTTTGTTTTCCCTTACTTCAAGTCTAGGGTTAATATCATTTTCCACCAATATATTTTGTGGCAACTACCAAGAAAATTCTGCAATTAGTAATAGCTTACAGCCATACCTAACTTATCTCTTGGTCAGTAAAACTTAGGGTATATATATATATATATATATATATATATATATATATATATATATATATATATATATATATATATATATATATATATATATACATTTATATAATTAACGTATATATATAAATATATATATATATATATATATATATATATATATATATATATATATATATATATATATATATATATATATATATATATATATATATATATATATATATATATATATATATATATATATATATATATATATATATATATATATATATATATATATATATATATATATATATATATATATATATATATGGTGAAACTAAAGAAGTTACCCGCATGATATCTCGAAAACTAAGATAGGTACAAGAAAACTGATAACATTTTGATTTCAGGAAGTAATTTCATCGAGGAAACTTAAAATTTTTTTTATTTTATTCTAATATTTATTAATAACTTCTTAAATATTAGTAATATCTTAGACCTGAAATAGTGCACGCTCTGATTGACCTTGAATCCTGCATTAGTCTCGAGAGAAAAAGTTGCCAAATATCACTTTTTTTTACGCTTTGGGGAAAATATTATTTTTTTTCTTTTTATATCCTTTTTAGCTGGTTCGAGCCGACGGGGGGACAGAGGGGGGGACGAAGTCCCCCCCGTCGTTCCCCGGTAGGCCGAGAAACCCCGACTCTATCCATCGTTCTTGTTTATCCGTGGGTATAAAATTCAACATTTGCTTCCACTTTTAGTCTCATTCGGAGTAAGCGGCATCTTCGAATTGTCAAAAAACTGTAATATTTTCAACATTTTAAAAATTTTAAATTTTTTTTAAAAGCATTATTTTTTTTTTCATCTTTTAGGTCATCAATGATGATGATAATTAATAAAATGTTATTTATATTCGTGTAACTGTTATATTTTTTTAGTTACATGCCTGATCTTTTCAGGATATATATATATATATATATATATATATATATATATATATATATATATATATATATATATATATATATATATATATATATATATATATATATATATATATTTATCTATATATATATACAGTAGCATATATATATATATATATATATATATATATATATATATATATACTCACTATATATATACTATATATATATATATATATATATATATATATATATAAATATATATATAGTGGTGTCTCCAGGGCAGGGCAACCAGGCCAATCGCCCTGGGCCCCGCACCTTATAAGGGTCTCGCGCGCAAGCAGAGGCTAACGTTTAACGCCAAGGTAATTGTTACCCAGAGGGTTGTCACCCCCAATTCTAATGAAAATCACAGGATATACTCTAAAAAAATAAAATAATGAAGTGAAAACGAAAATTGTCGCTCTTGTTAGGAAAAAAAACTACAGCCTCTCAAAGTTGTTAAAAATCCCCTAAAAAAAAATAAAAAATAAAATAAAAATCACAGGATATACTTTAAAAAAATAATAATGAAGAATAATGAAAATGAAAATCAGCAGTCTCTTTAGGAAAAAAAAAGTTATAGCCTCGCAAAGTTTAAAAGTTTCCCATAGACTTTCTTATAAAAAAAATTAGTGGACCTCGTGCTCGTATTAGGGCCATCCTAGTTCAGGTTATGATAAGATTTGTTAATTCTACATAGATATTCTCTGTGTATACCTAACAAAACTTATCATAATTTGACTTAAGGGACCTGAAATGAGACCTACCCTGGATGTATCAATATTGAAGAGTCTATGGGAGTTTTAACAGCTTTAAGAGGCTGTAGCTTATTTTCCTAAAGAGAGCGACGATTTTCGTTTTCCCTATTCTTCATTATTATTTTTTTTTAGAGTACTATATCCTGTGATTTTCATAAAAATTGGGGGTGACAGCCCTCTGGGCAACAATTACCATATATATATATATATATATATATATATATATATATATATATATATATAGATTTATACTATATATATATATATATATATATATATATATATATATATATATATATATATATATATATATATATATATATATATATATATATATATATATATATATATATATTTTTATTTAAAATAAAAAAAAAAATTATAATTTTAGAAAAAAAATTGATTTTAACAATGGTAAAAAAATATAGCTTACACATGTTATTTTCGACCCAAATTAATTTTATAATATCTTTAACAGTTATATTACCTTTCATTATTAATATCAATACTACTGTTCAATCTAAAGTCCCATAATTTACAAGTATCCATTTTACAAAAAAATTTTTGAAAATTGCATTTTTCAAAAATTTGCTAAAAATATTTTTCTTTACATTTTTTATATTTTCGTTATGCTATAACATTTACAAAGCTTTAAATTTGAAAATAAATATTTAAACATGGGTCTAACTTAAATATCTGATTTTTGCCACTTCAACAAAAAAAAAAAAAATCTTCAAAAAATTACCCATTTTCCCCCATTTTACCGGTATATATATAATGTACAGATTTTAATACTTTATATACTTGTGTATGTTTTCTATGAAAAACTGCCTAGGACCACGCAAAGCCCAGTGCTGTCATTGCCGCCCAGGGCCCCGCAAAGCCTAGAGCCGCCGCTGTATATATATATATATATATATATATATATATATATATATATATATATATATATATATATATATATATATATATATATATATATATATATATATATATAGACAGAAAAAAAAAAAAAAAAAATATTTAACTTTTGTTTCTCTCCTCATACACTTGACATATAGAAATGCTATGGCATACATGTTATTGAGGTTGGTATTAGTGAAGGTATGGAATAGGTATTAAAAATTTATTTTTTCTTAAAAATCCAAAAAACAAGATTTTTTTTACCCCATTCGAAGATCTAAAATGGGGTAAAAAAACAAAACATGGGGTAAAAAAACAAAACATGGGGTAAAAAAAAACAAAACATGGGGTAAAAAAAATTACTTTCTAAGCTACTTTCAGCTACTTTCAATGCTTCTAGTTTTCCTGAGTGCTCATGTACATTCCGGTTCAAAAATTTTCCGACTCCGACTCCACCCTCTTCAAAATTACCGACTCCGACCTCTTCAAAATTACTGACTCCGACTTGACCCTTTTGAAAATTGCCGACTCCGACTCCATAAATTTCTAAGCTACTTTCAATGCTTCTAGCCGTTTTACTGAGTGCTCATGTACTTTCCTGAGTGTTTTTCACCCATACCCCCTTTGTTCTAGTTCTTCTATGTACTTTCATGAGCATTTTTCTCCCTACCCCCCTTTGTTCTAGCCTCGTCATCATTCAGCTACTTTCCAACTTTTATGCACTTTAATAATAACACATCCAGGTTAAAAAAAACTTTTTTTTTTACCCCATTTTGGAAAATGGGGTAAAAAAATTTTTTTTAGGACATTCAATAATTTTCAAAAAAATTATTAGTT
Source organism: Trachelipus rathkii (assembly GCA_015478945.1). Taxonomy (NCBI): domain Eukaryota; kingdom Metazoa; phylum Arthropoda; class Malacostraca; order Isopoda; family Trachelipodidae; genus Trachelipus; species Trachelipus rathkii. Next base: position 115,507 of record JABUQX010045695.1, read on the forward strand.
TGCCCAAGTTCCTCCATCAATATGTAGTAACTACCAAATAAAAAAATTTAAAAAATGTAATACATTTGAAATGGTAGCAAAAGTTGTAAAAACTAAAAAAGTTTTGTAGCCATTTTTTAACTGGGGTTCGACATTTGTTATCGCTGATTACTGTCAATTTAGAGCAGCCCATTTTCTTTTGGCATTTTTTATAGATAATAAAGACGGCTACCAGAATAGCCCATAAAATTCAAAAAAATATTTTCAGGAAAGGGGGGAGGGTTTTTTTTTTAGTTAAACATTTTTGTTTTTTTCTACCCCGTCTGACATTTTTATTATTATATATATATATATATATATATATATATATATATATATATATATATATATATATATATATATATATATATATATATATATATATATATATATATAGGGACAGTCAAACCATCTAGGTTGTCTACATTTATGGCAACGTAGATCCATCTAAGTTTTGTTTAGGTATGTAGCATTGGTATAGGTAGGTCTTGGTTTAGTACCTTGCTAGTTCAGGTTATGGTAAGTTTTGTTAAGTATACACATAGTAAACCTGTGTATGCTTAACAAATCTTATCATAATTTGAACTAATAGGAACCTAAACCGAGACCTAACCTATATGGATTGTCTATGCTGTAGACTCTAACCTACCTTAGATAGGTCTGTTGCCATAATCATAGACCTAATCTAGATTGTTTGACAGACTCTAAATTGAATAGTTTAGCGTAAGCTATAGATATTTGCTACATTATTAATTAATGTTATAGGCCTTACAGAGACTTCCAATAACTTTTATTAATTATTTTTGGTGCATTTCCAGTATTCTCAAAAAAATTATGAAAATTGGTAGAAAAGCCAAGTGATTTTAAAAATGTGGAGTTTGAGTCATATTTTAAAATGATATAGCCAGCAAAAAAATATTCCTATTGCTCAGCATTAATTAGAATTATAGTTATGTTAGAGACAAAGTTTATTTATTAAAATTATAAGGTGAAGGAGTTAAAAAATTATAACAAAGTTAGAAATGAAATTATTCAGTCAATAAGTAAGGCAGAGAAAGGGCAGAAATAATATCAATAAAGACCAACAAGTTTTTAAAGTAAGATAAAACCTACAGGTTCAGATATGGTATTGGTTAATATTTTCAATGCTTATTTTGCATCAGTGTTTACTGAGGAAAGATTGGATAATATTATAGACTAATAGTTTGAGTAGGCTTATAATAAGCAAGCTTACAGAATTGGAAATTCAGTTGAAAGAAATTAAACCTTTAGTAGACCACAATGACATAGATAAAGCTCCTGATGTTCTAGATAGTGGAATTCTAAAGGAAGGTAGTAGTAGTACATCAAAGGATATTTGATTCCATTGTTAGGATTGTATGAAGTTGAGAAATTTGCTGTGATTGACTATGTATGCTGTTCTAATTCATCTAAAGGGTGCATTTATTTTGTGATTTCTAGAATTATTAATGTAATTAAATTCAATTCACATATGCACGCTTACAATATTGAATCTCCCTTAAAAGGTACAAGGAGTGAGTATGATTATAAAATATTGTTTTTAAATGACTCAAAATATTGGCAATTATTAGCAGCATATCAGATTAGAGGTTTGTGGTATGTAACACTTAAAATACATATAAAATATATATATATATATATATATATATATATATATATATATAATATATATATATATATATATATATATATATATATATATATATATATATATATATATAGTCAGACAGGATAAAAAAAAAAAAAATCTTTAACTTTTGTTTCTCTCCTCATACACTTGACATATAGAAATGCTATGGCATACATGTTATTGAGGTTGGTATTAGTGAAGGTATGGAATAGGTATTAAAAATTTATTTTTTTTTCTTAAAAATCCAAAAAACAAGATTTTTTTTTTACCCCATTCGAAGATCTAAAATGGGGTAAAAAAAAACAAAACATGGGGTAAAAAAAAACAAAACATGGGGTAAAAAAAACAAAACATGGGGTAAAAAAAAATTACTTTCTAAGCTACTTTCAGCTACTTTCAATGCTTCTAGTTTTCCTGAGTGCTCATGTACATTCCGGTTCAAAAATTTTCCGACTCCGACTCCACCCTCTTCAAAATTACCGACTCCGACCTCTTCAAAATTACTGACTCCGACTTGACCCTTTTGAAAATTGCCGACTCCGACTCCACTCTTTTGAAAATTACCGACTCTTGAAAATTACCGACTCTGACTGCACCCTCTTCAAAATTACCGACTCCCCCCTTTGTTCTAGTTCTTCTATGTACTTTCATGAGCATTTTTCTCCCTACCCCCTTTGTTCTAGCCTCGTCATCATTCAGCTACTTTCCAAGCTACTTTCCAACTTTTATGCACTTTAATAATAACACATCCAGGTTAAAAAAAACTGTTTTTTTTACCCCATTTTGGAAAATTTGATGGGGTAAAAAAAAATTTTTTTTTCAAGGACATTCAATAATTTTCAAAAAAAATTATTAGTTTGCCCAAGTTCCTCCATCAATATGTAGTAACTACCAAATAAAAAAATTTAAAAAATGTAATACATTTGAAATGGTAGCAAAAGTTGTAAAAACTAAAAAAGTTTTGTAGCCATTTTTTAACTGGGGTTCGACATTTGTTATCGCTGATTACTGTCAATTTAGAGCAGCCCATTTTCTTTTGGCATTTTTATAGATAATAAAGAGGGCTACCAGAATAGCCCATAAAATTCAAAAAAATATTTTCAGGGTGGGGGGTTTTTTTTTTTTTACCCCACCAACCTCAAACTTTTTTTACCCCGTCTGACATATATATATATATATATATATATATATATATATATATATATATATATATATATATATATATATATATATATATATATATATATATATATATATATATATATATATATATATATAGGGACAGTCAAACCATCTAGGTTGTCTACATTTATGGCAACGTAGATCCATCTAAGTTTTGTTTAGGTATGTAGCATTGGTATAGGTAGGTCTTGGTTTAGTACCTTGCTAGTTCAGGTTATGGTAAGTTTTGTTAAGTATACACATAGTAAACCTGTGTATGCTTAACAAATCTTATCATAATTTGAACTAATAGGAACCTAAACCGAGACCTAACCTATATGGATTGTCTATGCTGTAGACTCTAACCTACCTTAGATAGGTCTGTTGCCATAATCATAGACCTAATCTAGATTGTTTGACAGACTCTAAATTGAATAGTTTAGCGTAAGCTATAGATATTTGCTACATTATTAATTAATGTTATAGGCCTTACAGAGACTTCCAATAACTTTTATTAATTATTTTTGGTGCATTTCCAGTATTCTCAAAAAAATTATGAAAATTGGTAGAAAAGCCAAGTGATTTTAAAAATGTGGAGTTTGAGTCATATTTTAAAATGATATAGCCAGCAAAAAAATATTCCTATTGCTCAGCATTAATTAGAATTATAGTTATGTTAGAGACAAAGTTTATTTATTAAAATTATAAGGTGAAGGAGTTAAAAAATTATAACAAAGTTAGAAATGAAATTATTCAGTCAATAAGTAAGGCAGAGAAAGGGCAGAAATAATATCAATAAAGACCAACAAGTTTTTAAAGTAAGATAAAACCTACAGGTTCAGATATGGTATTGGTTAATATTTTCAATGCTTATTTTGCATCAGTGTTTACTGAGGAAAGATTGGATAATATTATAGACTAATAGTTTGAGTAGGCTTATAATAAGCAAGCTTACAGAATTGGAAATTCAGTTGAAAGAAATTAAACCTTTAGTAGACCACAATGACATAGATAAAGCTCCTGATGTTCTAGATAGTGGAATTCTAAAGGAAGGTAGTAGTAGTACATCAAAGGATATTTGATTCCATTGTTAGGATTGTATGAAGTTGAGAAATTTGCTGTGATTGACTATGTATGCTGTTCTAATTCATCTAAAGGGTGCATTTATTTTGTGATTTCTAGAATTATTAATGTAATTAAATTCAATTCACATATGCACGCTTACAATATTGAATCTCCCTTAAAAGGTACAAGGAGTGAGTATGATTATAAAATATTGTTTTTAAATGACTCAAAATATTGGCAATTATTAGCAGCATATCAGATTAGAGGTTTGTGGTATGTAACACTTAAAAGAAGCATAAAGTTTGACCTCAATCTAATATCCTGAATTTATGTTTTTTGAAATTAATTTGGCCTACTGGAGCTTGTACTGTAGCTTATATATATATATATATATATATATATATATATATATATATATATATATATATATATATATATATATATATATATATATATATATATATATATATATATATATATATATATATATATATATATATATATATATATATATATATATATATATATATATATATATATATATATATATATATATATATATATATATATATATATATATATATATATATAACATATATATTTTTTAGCACTTTTTAACTTTTCTTTCGAATTATAAAAATCATACCAAAAAAATAAAAAATCCAAATGAAGAGGATGTTAAACTCTTGTTTAAAATTAAAAATGCAAATATTTTTATTCAATATTTTGATAATGAATTTCAATCATATGTAGATTGTGATTGGAATGATGTTGAACATGTTGAATCAAAGCTTTTCAGAATATGTGAAGAGGAAGAGGAAGATTCAGATAGTACGATAAAAGTAGCAGAAAATAAATCGAGTATAAATCTACAAGTTTCTATGACTGATTATAACAGTATATCTTTGAATGATAATGAAAATAATGAAAAATATTTGAAAAATGAAGAAGAAAAAAACAATTCATTGCTTCATAGTGCCAATTTTGATTATGGATCAGTGGATGACGATGCTTCATATTGTAATTCAAAAAGAGTTTGTGATCCTGAAAAAAATAATGAAGTAATAAAAAATGATGTAGCATGCAGTGAAACATTAGAGCGTCAGAATGCAATGACGTCAAATGATGCATTTTATAAAACTATTCAGTCTCAGTCTTCTGAGAAAGTAGTTTTCATTGAAAATCAGTCAAATAATGTGTACACTACATATCAGTTGCCTCACATTCATGAAAATTCTCTTCTAGCCAGTCAGCAATTATTAAATAAATCATTGAAAAGTCAGTTCTTGACAAAAATATATGACAGCTTTTACCAAAAGAATATAAGGTAAGTACAAATTTGTAAAATACATTTTTTCTATTTTAAAATTACTTGCTAAAAAATTTGCTTGGAATGAATTATTTTTATAATATACTTAAAACAATTATATAAATTAATATGGAACAACAGATGTTTCAGGTTGTAGTGTTTTTCCATATTATAACAATTACCCACCCTCCCACATCTACTATTCACAAAATATAATATAAATTGTTTAGAGAATAAAGCTTCTTCATTTCAATAAAATTTACTGAACAAAATAGAGTCCAAAAATGTTGAAAATAAAATCACAAAATATGAATTTAATAGAAGACAAATTTTGTATATATATATATATATATATATATATATATATATATATATATATATATATATATATATATATATATATATATAATATATATATATATATATATATATATATATATATATATATATATATATATATATATATATATATATATATATATATATATATATTAGGTTCATTGGCCATCAGTATGCAAATGTTGCTCATGCAATAATAAACAAATACCCTCATTTAAGCATGGGTCTTCCTGAAGAATCGGCAAAGGTATATATATATATATATATATATATATATATATATATATATATATATATATATATATATATATATATATATATATATATATATATATATATATATATGTGTTAAATCCTATTATTAATCTTAAAAAATAATTTCTGTGCAAACCATGCATTTTATTGTACAATTATTATTATTATTATTATTATTATTATTATTATTATTATTATTATTATTATTATTATTATTATCATTATCATCATGATTGTTGTTATTATTATTATTATTATTATTATTATTATTATTATTATTATTATTATTATTATTATTATTATTATTATCATTATCATCATGATTAATGTTGTCAATAAGAATTTTTTAGTTTTGAATTACTGAATTATTAAATTTTTATATATAATTTATATATATATATATATATATATATATATATATATATATATATATATATATATATATATATATATATATATATATATATATATATATATATATATATATATATATATATATATATATATATATATATATATTATAATTTTATATATATAGTGTGGGTTAAAATTTTCCAGGTAAGGGATAATTTGTAAGTTTCTTACATTCAAAATATTTATGAAAGGTGGTTTGTAAGTTTTGGGTAAATTATTTTTAAGTATTACTATACGAAAGTTCCATAAATTATTCTCCTTTCCCCAAATTACAGGTGAGGTGCGCAGCATACACCGGAAATAGAAAAATAGGAAACATAACGTAAGTTGAAAAGAAATGAGCCTCTCTTACCGTCTCCCCAAATACTCTTGAGTGAGAACTCGTCGCAGTCAGAAAAAAATCACACTAAGGCTTCATGAGACCTCGACGGAATTTCACTGTGGCATCTCGTCAACCATAAAAACCTCGACATTCATTCTTAAAATGCACCTTTCTTCTCGCCTCTGAAAAAAACACATTTCTTTCCTTCAGACATTCCTCTACCGACTTCCAGACGGACGATTCCCAGCACACTTACCAATCGACTAACATCCATCCTTTTCATATGACCAAACCATTTCTCTCTACTGTCGTTTATTCTTTCAAGTACACCTTTCTTCACACCACACCACTCCCTACTGCGATCATTCCTGCTTTTATCAATTCTTCTCACCTAACACGCCTCTAAGATTGTCCATCTGAACACATTTATCTTAGATTTATACCTTTTATTCCATACCATAGTTTCACTACTATACATTAAGACAGGTAGCAACATACCATCGTGCAAAACCTAGCGCACTCCAGACTTAGTTCCTTTACATCCACCAAGGAGCTAATTGCACCAGCCACCTTCCTACAATTCACAATTTTCCTACTACATTCTGCACCATCCATTCCCTTTTCATTGACCATATATCCTAAATATTTAAACTCAAATACTTGTTGCATCATCCAACATGACTTCACACCATGGAGTCCTCACTCACTACCATAACCTTGCTCTTAGCTACATTTACTATCAAATCCCTCCTTTTATACACCCTGATAAACTTCTCTACCAATCCTCTCAAACTCTCTTCAGATCCGCCACACACAAAACAATTATTATTATTATTATTATTATTATTTTTAAATATATATATATATATATATATATATATATATATATATATATATATATATATATATATATATATATATATATATTATATATATATATATATATATATATATAGGCAGTGTTGGAGATGAAAAGACTGCTACAAAAAGACGTACATAAAGTGTATAAAGAAAAAGTTGAAAAATTTTCAAATGTCATATTCGCTGAATATGAAAATTCAAGAAGTAAATTTAAGTCTTCATTAGAGAAATGTTCGGGTAAGCATTAATAATTTTTATAATTGTTTCATAATATTTTTAAATTTTTTTTTCTTTAACCGAACCACATAATGGTAGAAAAACTAGAAGACACAATAGACACAAAGGTTTTTTTTTGTAGGAAGTTAAAAAAATATTACAGTAGCCGAATATTTTACGTTTTGATTGGTATGTATCCAGTTATGATAGCTAATTTGATCCTTGGTAAATTCAAATGGAGTAAGTCTTCGCTAGGGTTTTATATGAGGGTATATGTTGTTACCGATGTTAATATATGGTAGTGAAACTTTGGTGTAAAATAGATATAAAGGGGCAGTCTGTTCAGATGAACAGTCTTAGGGGTGTGAGAAGAATTGATAAAATGATGATTGAACGTTTTGGGGAGTTGTGTGGTGTGAAGAAGGGCGTAATTGACAGAATAAACGAGAGTATATTATTAAGATGGTTTGGACATACGAAAAAGATGGATGATAGTCGGTTGGTTAAGAGGATGTATAGTGGTAAGTGTGCTGGGAATCGACCAGTTGGGAGACCGAAGAAAAGGTGTATTGAATCAGTGGTGAGTTTGACAGAGGTGGCAAAAAAAAGTGCATAATAGGAGTGAATAGCTGGGTTTTGTGAGGGGGTGTGATTGTGGGACTCCTGGCCCAAGGAATTAACATTAAATTGACGGGATACCACAGTGAGAGTCAGTCGCAGTCTTGTGAAGCCCTTGCTTAGATTTTTTTTATTGTGATGAGCTGACCTCAAACTTAAGGGTATAAGGGGACGGTAGGGAGAGGCTTTCCTTTAGACTTGCGTCATGTTCATCTACTGCTTTTCTGTTTCCGGTGTGTGTTGCACACCTCACTCCCAATTTGGGTAAAGGAGGTAGATGCTTTATATATATATATATATATATATATATATATATATATATATATATATATATATATATATATATATATATATATATATATATATATATATATATATATATATATATATATATATATATAATATATATATATATTATATATATTATATATAAACAAAAAAAATTGTATCTCTTGAAAATAGCCAAGAAAGTCGTTTGGCGAAACTTGCAGCTCATGTGGCCATATTACTTGCAGAAGATGCTAAATGGATTGTAGATAATGAGGTATTATTATTATTATTATTATTATTATTATTATTATTATTATTATTATTATTATTATTATTATTATTATTATTATTATTATTATTATTATTATTATTATTATTATTATTATTCTGGGATGATGCCCCTATCCCTGCGGAGGGAGCAGCTCATGTGCTCGCTGTTCATCCGTCTTAAGGTTCCTACTTCGTCGGCCTTGACACCTATATTAGAGCGCGTCCGTCACAACCAAAAATTATTGGCCGTTTACTGGGGTTGTTACTTCCATCTTCGCTTTCCTCGACCTTCCTCAATATTATTTTACCTTCCTGCAATATTATTTTACCTCTACCCATTCACAGTGGGTTTATCCGCCTCCTGCTCTCTGCAGTGGGATCCAGTCTTTGTGTAAGTCGGAGGCATACCCGGTGCAATTGAGGGATTCTTTTGTGTCTCACGCGGAGGTCCATAGCGACTCTATGGTGGTTTACACCGATAGTTCCAAGACGGAGGAAGGGGTGGGAGCTTCAGTTGTTTCCGGACATCACTGTCTCCCACACCAAACCACCATATTTGTCTGTTTTTTCAGCTGAACTGATAGCAATTTCCATGGCGGTGAACAGGATCAGTACCTTGGCCCGCGGGGGTAACTATACCATCTTTTCAGATTCTCGGAGCGCTCTCCAGTCGTTGCTTGACCGGTCAACCCGTAACTCTTTGGTCTGTACCATTCAACAGTCCCTCTGCTTGTTACCTGCGCAGAACCACAACATTGAGTTCTGTTGGGTTCCCTCCCAAGTGGGTGTTCCTGGTAACGAACAGGCCGATGGGGAAGCCAAAAGGACAGCCGCACACGGGATGTCGTGTGCCCAATACCGTCCTCCTGCTGTGCGCCTGGGCCATTTCCCTGCTACAGATTTCTCCATCTCTTTGCGTCGGGGCTTCCTCTCTGGCTAGCAGTCGTGTTGGGCGGAGGATGCTCGTGGTGCCAAGCTTCGGAATGTCAAACCCGTCCTTGGCCGGTGGTCTTCATCAAGTAGGAGGAGTTGCCTCCTGGAGATGGTCCTTGCTCGATTGCGTCTGGGTCATACAAATCTCACCCATGGATTTCTTATGTCGCGGGGAGAACCAACGATCTGCCCATTTTGCTCCTCCAGTTCTCTAACAGTCGTTCATCTCTTTGTGGATTGCGTTGCCATCTCAACCCTTAGAAGCAAGTTCTTTCCTGACATGCTAACTATACCTCTTCAGCATCGCCTTCAGCACATCTTATCCGAATCATCTCATTTTCGTAGTGATCGTATTTTTACCTTCCTCTTGGAACTGAACATCTTGTATAGAATCTAACCATCTCAGCCTTGTTCCTCTTTCGTTTCGTTTGGGATTTCCCCTGTCGTTAGCTTGCTAACACGGTCTAGCAGCATTCTTGTGTGCTGTGGAGATCCCTGTACATCCACTCTAAAAAAAAAAATTAAAGATATTATTATTATTATTATTATTATTATTATTATTATTATTATTATTATTATTATTATTATTATTATTATTATTATTATTATTGTACTTATTCTTTATTTTTCTTCATGTGGTTCTTATTTTCATTTTTATTATTTATTTATCCCGTTCATCTTACCCGTCCCTTCTCCAGTTTGTCCCTTCTCCTTTTTTTGTACGTACTACCCTACGTTCTCCTGATCTCTTTTCTGAGAGTCTTCCCAATCTCCTCCTGAATCATGCTGGCTATCGAGCTGTTGTCTCTGTGTGCATCACACGCTCATCTTGCCTTCTTTCCTCTATGGATGAGGGTACAGGTCAAAAACCGGTTATTCTTGCTTTTCTCCGGACCATAAATTGTTGAGGACACGAACCTTGCCTAACTTCTGAGGACGCTTTCATGCACTTGGTTGTATAATCTTAGGGAATGGACGCGGAGTTTCGGGGGGGCTTTTCCGATTCCACACCCATGGCCCACCCTACGGGTGGAGTTTCAAGTAGTAAGGTATTATGCTTACGGTTACGCTTCCGGAATATATGTTTATATTCATCATTTGTGTTTATTTATTACGGAGCTGATGTATACTAGGAGAATCTTCATTAGTAAAAATAAAAAGACAAATGCTATAAACAATGGCGGAATTCACCATCTGTTAAACTCCAACCCGATCCCTTCCTGGCCAATTATCCACCAGTGACCAATAGGGGCTTTGAGCCCTTATTGATGAAATGGTAGGTACTCCAACTATTGTTTCCGATGCATGTTACGCATCCAACCCCATCTACGGACGATAAAAAAAAAAAATAATTTTTGATATATATATATATATATATATATATATATATATATATATATATATATATATATATATATATATATATATATATATATATATATATATATATATATATATATATATATATATATATATTTTTATTTTATATATATTAATAATAATGAATAAGGGATAGTGTTTTGTAACTGTGAAATGGATGTGAGGGGTGTGGAAAGAACACTGAAAATCTACATAATATTGGCAGTAATGAAGAGGTGAGAGTGAATGTGTGTGGGTTGATGGTGCAGAAGGAATAGGTATTTGGGGATGAATTTATTAGCAAGGAGGAGGTAATGGGCAGAGTGAGAAAGTTGAAAAATGGTAAATCTGCAGGTATAGATGAAATTACTGGTGAAATGATCAAGAACGGAGGCGAGATGATGATTGATTGGATTTGGAAGTTGTGCAAAAAAGCGTTATGGAGGTATAGTTCCAAAGGATTGGAGGAGGCTGTAATAGTACCCTTATATAAGGGTAAGGGAGATAAAGGGGAACTGTAGAAATTATAGGGGAATAAGTTTATTGAGTATATTGTAGGGAAGATATATGCTGGGTATTTTTGATCGAAGAGTGCGTCAGTGACTGAAGGACTGATTGGTGAAGAACAAAGGGTGCGTTTAGGAGTGGTAGAGGATGTGTGGATCAAATCGATGCTTGTGGCGCACCTTACTCCCAATCTTGGAAAAAGGTAGATAAGGAAAGAAAGAAAAGAAATATATATATATATATATATATATATATATATATATAATATAGATGCATGTAAAATGATAGATAGATATATATATATAAAAATATATATATATATATATATATATATATATATATATATATATATATATATATATATATATATATATATATATATATATAAATATAAAAGTTAATATGAATATATATAAGTGTATATATATATATATATATATATATAAACATATATAATAATAATAATATATATATATATATATATATATATATATATATATATATATAACATATACTCTCACCTCTATATATATATATATATTTTTTTTTTGCGGATCAATAGGGGCTCCAGCAGTGGAGGAAATGTTTCCCTTTACATCGATGGCAACATCTACTTAAATAAAATATCTCCCTTAAATGCTACATATTTGTGGTTATCATCATTTTACATCTTTAATATTGATGTACCTAAGGAAATTGATTGTACATTTAAGTTATTGATATATATAATATTTGGGATTAATAATCCCAAATTTAATATGGCGCAAGCCAAAGTTAGTAAGCTCTGGTTTGACATATAAATTTAAAAGTTGTTTTATGTTATTATTATTATTATTATTATTATTATTATTATTATTATTATTATTATTATTATTATTATTATTATTTATATATATATATATATATATATATATATATATATATATATATATATATATATATATATATATATACCTATATATATATATATATACTATAACATATATATATATATATATGAGTTTCCTATATAAATTTCAAGCAATTTTTTCATTTTAGTCTGTAAAGAAAGATAATTTTTTTGTTAAATAAAGGGTTGGGCGTATATAGATCTCCCACATTTTGAGTGGATATAAAAATAGAGCCCAAATATCTAGAAAAACAAAGAGTTTTGTTATAATGGGTTTTAAAAATTGTATCAGACAAATGGTCGCCGTTGTTGACAATACATTGATGGGGTCGTACCCGGAAGTTCTCCATGACTCGAGTGGAATTGTGTTGATTTACTTTTGGATCCTTTCCTTCAAATCTTCAAGAATTCAGGGTCGATGTTGGAAACCTTTTCAATTTGGCATCTCAAAAGGAAAAAGTAACAAGAGCTTAAATCTGGCCCCCCCAGGTCTCCCCTTTAAGAGATCAAAGGCCTTGACTTCTTTCTTTGGAAATTCCAAAAGGAAAAGGTTTTCCAACATCGTCGTCGAACTCTTGAGGAATTGAAGGAAAGGATCCAAGAGGAAATCGACGGAATTCACCCTGAGATGACACGGAGAGTCATGGAGAACTTCCAGGAACGATCTATGATCCACCATGTTTAACTGAAAACTTTCATATATATATTTCAAATAAAGTTATTTGCAAGGAATAACAGTTTTTATTAACCTTTTTTTCTAATTTTTACATTTGTATTTTTAATGTTTAAATGAGTATTTCGTAAATAAGGTATGTTGCTGATTATTTAAAATAAAAGGTGTATTATATATGTATAAACATCATTATACAATATCTCATTGTTAAAAGAAATGACGCTTATTATGTTTGTTCCGTAAAGCATATATCTCTAGTCTATCAAGAATTGCCCCCCCATCCAAAAAAAAAAAAAAAAAATTGCAATAATATGTGCCTTTTTTTAATATTTATTGTTCTATTCTATATCTGGTAGCATTGTCATTCCCTTTTAAAAACTATATAAAAGATTGATACCGTATTGTTTATTTGTCAATTCACAATTTTCATTTCTTTTCTAGTGTTAGGCTAAATATGTGCAACAAATTTTATGCAAATTATTTAATGATGAAATCATTTTATTCTGTGATTTTATTCACTTTAGAAATTTTCTTAATTAACATTATATAATATTGTCAATATTTTCAAATATTATTGCCTTAAAATTAGGGATGTGCCAAAGTATTGGTATTGCCTCCCAAAGGGTATTGGCATTTAGCAAAGGTATTGGTATTAGTCAAAATGTGTCAATATTGTTCAGTTATAAAAATTGTTAAAAAAAAGGGCAAAGTAACAATATGTTAATGCTCTTGAAACTTCCATTCGAGAGGTTTATAAAATATAAGTAATAGGTGGTCTTTTTCATACCTAAAAAAATTACAATATAACAAATTAATAGAGTATTGTTATTTGCTGAAATTCCAGTATTGGCAGTAGCATCAATGAGAGTATTGGTATTGGCCAAATATTCAGTTCTGGCACATCAATACTTAAAATATTTACAATGTTTTTATAACATTAAATACGAGAGGTTGTATAATTTTCTTTTTTCATTTTCGTTGTAAGTATGTATCATGAAAATATAATATTTTATATCTTTGCCACCATTATTAATTAGCTTAAAACAATTTCAAATTCTTATGAAAACTAAATACAATAGGTAATATGTTTTACTTTGTCATTATTTACTAATGGCAAAGTAAAACTCATTACCTACATATATCTATATATAGATATATGTAGGTAATGAGTTTTACTTTGCCATATTAGTAAATAATGACGAAGTAAAGCATATTAACTATTACATTTAGTTTTCATAAGAATTTGAAATTGTTTTAAGCTAATTAATAATGGTGTCAAAGATATAAAATATTATATTATGTTGATATAAAAAATTATATCTTAATGATATAAAACTTTGATTGAAAGACTTTGATTGAAAATTGATGTAAAATTTTCGCTCCTGAGAGGAACCGGGGGTGATTGGAAAATTTATATCAAGTTGATAGAAATTTTTTTTTCTGTGTATATATATATATATATATATATATATATATATATATATATATATATATATATATATATATATATATATATATATATATATATATATATATATATATATATATATATATATGAGAGAGAGAGAGAGAGAGAGAGAGAGAGAGAGAGAGAGATCAACACCACGTCGCGTAGATATTTGGCTGAGACAATATAGAAGGCGTTTATTAACCTTGACACGTTGTGGAACTGAAGTCCAACCCAGATGTGGGAACAGTATTCTATACAATAGAGATTAAGACCATTGTACAACTGAAGCAACTATTCGGAGGAAAATATTCTCACAGCCAGAACAGAACACTAAGATATTTTGAAGCCACCTTAGCAATCGCTGTGAAACGAGGTTTCCAAGACAATTTGCTAATTAACTGATCAGTTAAGATCGTATGTGCTTTACAGATGAGATAGTATATTCGTCGAAGGAGAAGAAAGAAAAGTTGGGATGTATTTTTAAGTGAGATTTTAAGAAATTGTTCTTTTAAAGGGTATGAAGTTCACAGGGTTAAGGAGATCCCATTCAGATCGGCAAGAACAGAATCTGAAAGTTGAGGACGAGAGAAACTCTAAGTGTAAAAATGGGAGAAAATTTGGAATGAGTGAGAATGAAGAATTGAGTCATCGGAATGAGAATGAATAGATTAGGAGACAAGCTGAGATGGTCGTTAAGGAAATGATGACAATAAATGAAGAGTTCTCTCCACCTACAGCTACCGATACGGAACGACCTGAGAAAACTAAACACGAGTGAGTAAAGTGGAGAAAGAAACCCGAAGAATGGTAGCTTAGATAACAACCAGGTATTCACCGGCAAAGTCCTTGGATATTTCAATCGCACCACAATAGACTCCCATAGTCCCTAAAGGTATAAAATAGGAAGTCAGCAAGATAATACAGATGTGCTCCTAGCTCAGTGGTGGAGCACTCGCCTAGCAAGCGAGGGGGCCCAGGTTCGAGACTGGGTTGGAACGAAAGAATGCGAGTTATTCTCTATTATCTCTAGCTTCGTCCCACTCAGACGTTAATGAGTACATTGGTAGCGTGCTTGCTGCTAATGGGAAAAACTCCGGTTACCGCGATAGGCCTGGCCAGCCAGCGGATTTTCCGTTAAGCCCAAGATACTCAAGGACATTTCTCGTTGGGTCCACCTGACAGGGCGTTAGTCCTACCTGAGGGGTTGGTGATTTTTTTTTAGGTGAGTCACCAGTTGATCTCTAGTGTTGAAACTCATACTGATGAGTGGAAAAGTAATGAGATTTAAAGTATCATAGAAATGATAATTAAAAATACTTTCAAAGAACTTAAAATACAAGTAAGAACAATAAGGTTATAGCAAGAAGGTTCAAAGCGGATAAATTTCTTAGGAATCCGTTAGAAATAAGCCCACATCCAACGCTGACAAAAAATGCTAGTATTATTAAGTTAAGAATGCTAGACTTTCTGACGTTTACAGATATTATAATCCTTTTGGATCATACGTTAATGCAAGTTTAACACAAGGGACACATGAAAGAAGGGGCAGGAGAGAGGATGGCAAAATCGTCCAAGGTGGAATTACAAAAAAAGAGGAGGATTACACCTTACCAAAAATTATTGTTATTATTATTATTATTATTATTATTATTATTATTATTATTATTATTATTATTATTATTATTATTATTATTATTATTATTATTATTATTATAAAAGTTTTAGATTTCGCTTCCATGGTTCTAAATATTTGTTTGTACATTATTGAGTTTACTTAAAATAATTTTTGAAAATAATTTACAAGAGAAGTAGAAGACATATTTAAACCGATTTCCTGACGCGTTTCGTCTCTGTACTTGAGATATCTTCAGAGGAAAGTTTTTTGCAAGCGAATGAGTGTTTTTATTGATAATTGCTTTAGTTGACACATTGGTTATATGACGAATAGATTCTCGGATAGGGTATATGAACATCGCTACAATTCCAGTAAAATCTTTGCACATTTCCACACGACACATGGTCAATCAACCATATGTAATATTTCCTAACACTTTACAATATTATACGGATCGTGTGAAGTCCAGATACTTAAGATTGCGGAGGCCTCCTTCATCAAAAGCCGTAAACCAGATATTACCATAAAATTTAATGAAATGTAAGTTAAACTTAATATTCTACACGCTCTACCCCATCTCCCAGGTAGGACATTCGCCCTGTCAGTTGGGCCAGCATCTTCTTTCCTTTGGCCTCGAAACTCTTGATCCTGGAGCACTCTAGAAAACTCTTTCTCGGCCCAATGGTTTTCGATGCTAGTCCTTGAGTTATATACTCAGGTAGGGTTTTCACCCTTTCAATGGAACTAGCATCTTCTTCCATTTGGAGTCCAAAATCGTTCTCCCAGAGCTCTCCAGAAGATCGTGTTTCCAGGCGCAAAAGTTTCCGATGCTGGTCCAGGAGTTTTTCAAGCAAAAAAAAAAAGTAAAGGGCCGGGTTGCTAGCCCTGTCGCCCTAGAACTGTGCGAAGAAAGTCTTCTTATGTCCTGACTGCGTCAAATATCCATTCTTCTAATAATACCATTCCTGTCTATTGTTTTAAACTTAATTCCACTTAATTATGTTTTTTTCTTTAATTTTCCAAGATAACATATTATTTGATTTAATTATTGTATTATCAATTAAAACACTCATTCGCGTGCAAAAAAAACTTTCCTCTAAAGATGTCTCAAGTAGCTACAGAGACGAAACGCATCAAAAAATCGGTTTAAATATGTCTTCTACTTCTCTTGTAAATTATTTTCAAAAATTATTTTAAGTAAACTCAATAATGTACAAAAATAAATATTTAGAAACTTGGATGCGAAATCTAAAACTTTCATAAAATCAAAGGCTGATGGTGAATTCCTATTATTATTATTATTATTATTATTATTATTATTATTATTATTATTATTATTATTATTATTATTATTATTATTATTATAATTAAACTATTCCTCGATATTATTATTTTATTATTATTATTATTATTATTATTATTATTATTATTATTATTATTATTATTATTATTATTATTATTATCATCGTAAGATTATAATTAAACTATTCCTCGATAGCGAAACTGAATATTTAATTGCAATAATAATGATAATTTTATCACAATGAAAGAAATCTCTCCTTCAAAGTTTAAACCAAAGGAGAAGAAGACCTTCCTAAAACGTGATCGGTGAAGGCGCTTTCAGAAAGGTAAAATAAAAACATTGATATAATGAGACAAAAAGAAACCTTCTAACTAGCGATTCTTTTCTAATAAACACGGTAGAATACTTATGAAAGAAGTGTGTGTGTGTGTGTGTGTGTGTGTGTGTGTGTGTGTGTGTGTGTGTGTGTGTGTGTGTGTGTGTGTGTGTGAGCGTGTGAAGGTGTGTGTGTGTGTGTGTGTGTGGGTGTGTGTGTGGGTGTGTGTGGGCGTGTGTGGATGTGTGTGTGGGCGTGTGTGAAGGTGTGTGGGCGTGTGTGTGAGTGGGCATGTGTGGATGTGTGTGTGATCGTGTATGTGTGAATGATTCGAGTCGGGCTTAGAGATTTTTGTGACCGGTTGGATTCTTACCAATAACTTTCTTAGTCTAGTAGGAGAGAGAGATAGTGAGGGGGAAATGAGGAGACCAGAGATAGGTGAGGGGGATACTTAAGGAGGAAATAGAACAAATGAAAAAGGTATGTTGAGTACACATGACTCGCCCAAGTTGCAAAACACATGTTCAGGCGCATTTTTGTTATTATTATTATTATTTTTACTTTGCATATTTCTCTCAATGACAATCTCTTTGTCTGCAAGCCTGTACCTGTCTGCCTATGTCTGTATCTGATTCGTATATATATAAATAAAATTAAACATTACAAAAGCTTAAAAATTCTAACGAATAATTATTAAAACAAAAGAAATATAATCAATTAAACTTGTAACATTTTTATTGCTTATTAATTATTACTATTAATTAATTAATTGAGTGACAATTTCCAAATTCTATCCTAAAATAAGGTCTTAAGCAACAATTAAAGTTTCTGATTATAAATAAAATACATTTTCTTGATACAATAATCCTAGATTCACAAATAATAAGAGACAGAATAATAAGTATAGTTATTAGTCAATCTGTATTATTTGTGAATCTAGATTCTAGAGGCTATTGGTTCATCACTAAAATGAAAATCTCAACAAACATACACAAGAGAGAGAGAGAGAGAGAGAGAGAGAGAGAGAGAGAGAGAGAGAGAGAGTTACATATAGGTAGACTATATTTCAAAACGAATCTCTCTCTCTCTCTCTCTCTCTCTCCTCTCTCTCTCTCTCTCTCTCTCTCTTTCTCCTCTCTCTCTCTCTCTCTCTCTCTCTCTCTCTCTCTCTCTCTCTCTCTCTCTCTCTCTCTCTCTCTCTCTCTCTCTCTCTCTCTCTCTCTCTCTCTCAAAGCTGTGATTTTTTTTAATCATTATTCGAGTCTTTTGACCCCTTTCCAAAACAAAATCTATAAAAAGTCATGAACCCCATTTCAATAACATGCGCACATTCAATTCGTCCATATGTAAGCAAACTATATAATCTCATCTCTATATGTGATATAAATAATCAGAAAAGAGTCAAAAGACCCTTGAGCCGCTAAAGGACCTATACAAGAGGAAACAAGATGGGAAAATGGTAGACTGCTAGAGGGAAATAATAATAATAATAATAATAATAATAATAATAATAATAATAATAATAATAATAATAATAATAATAATAATAATAATAATAATAATAATAACCAAAGATGCAGTTTCTGTTACAAGTTACTACTACTATTACTACTACAACTACTACTACTACTACTACTAATAATAATAATAATAATAATAATAATAATAATAATAATAATAATAATAACCAAAGATGCAGTTTCTGTTTCAAGTTACTACTACTATTACTACTACAACTACTACAACTACTACTACTACTAATAATAATAATAATAATAATAAAAATAATACTAATAATAATAATAATAATAATAATAATAATAATAATAATAATAATAATAATAATAATAACTAGTAAAAATAATACTAATAATGAATGTATTGTGAAATGTCTTTAAGGCTTTAAGCACGCGTCAAAATGCAAAAAAAAAAATATAATAATAATAATAATGATAATAATAATAATAATAAAAATAATAATAATAATAATAATAATAATAATAATAATAATAATAATAATAATAATAATAATAATAATAATAATAATAATAATAATAATAATAATAATAATAATAATAATCTTATCAGCAGTTTCTCTCAAAAAAGGTCATATCGATTTAGAATAGAAAAAGTTTTTTTTTTTTTAATCTATGGTAATATGGTTTTAGATTGCTGCATGGCAAATTGCAAATTCATTTTACTGACCTACATTTAAGTTACTTTTTTTAACTATATAAATGTAACGCTGTCAGTCCACTCTCCTCTACTCATACATTCAAATACGGGGAAATGAAAGGGAAAAAAATTATTATTATATATATATATATATATATATATATATATATATATATATATATATATATATATATATATATATATATATATATATATATATATATATATATATATATATATCAACAGCGACTCCAGCAACTTTTTACTACTCGTACTCCTCTCTCTCTCTCTCTCTCTCTCTCTCTCTCTCTCTCTCTCTCTCTCTCTCTCTCTAATATATCTATCTATCTATCTATCTATCTATCTATCTATCTATCTATCTATCTATCTATCTATCTATCTATCTATCTATCTATCTCTCTCTCTCTCTCTCTCTCTCTCTCTCTCTCTCTCTCTCTCTCTCTCTCTCTCTCTCTCTCTCTCTCTCTCTCTCTCTCTCTCTCTCTCTCTCTCTCTCTCTCTCTCTCTCTCTATATATATATATATATATATATATATATATATATATATATATATATATATATATATATATATATATATATATATATATATATATATAAATATATATATATATATAATTAACAGAAAATAATTATTCTTATGAAATATTTGAGCTATCCATATTTTAACGTTTTCTTTACGTTTTAATTGGTTTTATGGGTACCTTATTGTTTTTCTTTCAAATTCAGATATTAAAATTTAAATATATTAATAATTTTTATCCGAAATGAGCATTAAGAACAAGTACCGTAAATGTTTATTTTAAATTTGTTTTTCAAATAAAACGTGTGTTTTATTAGATTCCTATAGGTAGGAAAAAAAAACTTGTAAAAAAATTAATTTCACGAATATACATATATACACCGTCTTCAAATTTTCTCTCCGCTTTTTCGGAGAGGCACGAGCCATTACCATTTATAATTGATTAAAAATAGCATTATTCAATGGCGATGATTCTTACACTTTTGTTTAATTTTTACATAATATTTCATTTGTATTACGTAATGTATTCTTTAAGATGACCTATTTTCACAAAAAAAAAAAAAAAAAAAGAGAATTTTATCATAACTTTATGAAATTTGAAGATCGTCCGTTTCTATAATAATAACTCGTGCTAAGCACGACTAGCCCGAGTAAGTATTGGGCTATGTAATAATAATATATATATATATAATAATAATATATAATAATAATAATAATAATAATATATATTTATATATATATATAACAATATATGTACATATATATATAATATATATATATATGTATATATATATATATATATATATATATGAATTCAAGAAGAGAGAAGAAGGAAGAGGAAGGAGAGAGAGAGGAGAGAGAGAGAGAGAGAGAGAGAGGAGTTATACCTCCTCATCTTTCTAACAATCTCTCCTCACACCAGAAAAACATTTAGAAATTTATATATTTAATTTAATTTCCATCTCCTTATATTGACGTATACCGGTACCGGTATTCCAACCTTTCTAGATGTCTTCCCAATTTTAATTTTTTTTTTATCCCTAAATGAACATTCATGTGTTATGTTCCAAGAGTGTCTTGAACTAGTCTTTCGTTATTTTTCCCCAACCATTTTTTTCACTCCTCATACTCCACTACACTTGCCTACCTTTTCTCCACTCTTCCCCCTCAATCATTTCCTAAAACCTCTAATGCCACACTTTATATTACCTTCTGTGTTTTGTACATCTATTTCCTTGTCATATTTCTTCATATTTTTCATTTAACTTTTCCATATATAGGACTTTTCCTTCCATGTTCTTTCAAAGACTACTCTAATAATAATAATAATAATAATAATAATAATAATAATAATAATAATAATAATAATAATAATAATAATAATAATAATAATAATAATAATAATAATAATAATTCCGGTACCATCAGATCTTCTATTATTCTTCTCTATGTGGCAAGCAAATAAATCTATACTGAATTTTATTATGATCGAACTCTCTCGTATTTTTGCTTTATTTGTGCCATGCTCAACTATGGAGAAACTCCTGCGCTAAATTATATCGAGTTCATGAACTTCAAATCATTCCTCATACAAAATACTTTTTGATATTGAAATATTATATATATATATATATATATATATATATATATATAATATATATATATATATATATATATATATATATATATATATATATTTATATTTATTATTATATATATATTTATTATCATTATTATTATTATTATTATTATTATTATTATTATTATTATTACTTGATCGCGTATTACTTCAATAAAAGTTTTTTATATAAATAAATAAAAAATTTAAATAAATAACAGGTGTTTACATAGGTTAATCATATTTTTGCAAGGCTGTTGACCTATCCCGAAATTATTTCCTTATAAAATTTTGTGCGTGCGTTTGTGTGTGAAATGTCAGTGATTGATAATTAACCTTGCGCGTATTTCTATTGTCTATACGTATACTTAAATGGATAATAGCATAATGTTACTTAACCATATATATATATATATATATATATATATATATATATATATATATATATATATACTTTATATATATATATATATATATATATATATATATATATATATATATATATATATATATATATATATATATATATATATATATATATATATATATATATATATATATATATATATATTTACAGCTCCGCTTGCTTTTAATAACTAATTTAGTTAAAATTATGAAAGATAGATTAAGATACAGGGCACCGTTGATTTCTGTTTTCTGTTATTTTGCCAGCAGTTCTGTGGAGCCGGAGCCATTTTTTTTATTATAGGTTCGGAGCTCGAGTCGGAGCCGGATTTTTAAAATGAAGGAGCCGAAGTAAAAGTCGAGAAAAACATTTGCTGGTTCCGAAACCTTGTCTAGTAGGGGATATTAAAACTCCAAGCTCTGTACGACGAAGCATATCGGCATCAAATTTCATCAAACGTAACGATATAATAATCCTCGACTTCAAATATAAGGTCACCAACACGATCCTTGACAAAATCCCACACAGAGAAATCACAAAGCATTGTCTATCTGGTGACCTTGATGACCATTCTACGGGAGGAACGATCACAGCTGATCCACCGATCTGGAAATTTTCGCTCGAAGAATTACGAATTTGCCATAAAAGGGGAGGAGGGGGGAGTTTCTCATTTAGTTGATTGATAGTTAAACTGTAGTAAGGCATATCCAGTTTGTTAATGATTCACACTTAACACTATAGGCGCCTTTTCTTAATTTAAAAAAAAAAATCGTATTTAATCCGAAAGATGACGCTATATATATATATATATATATATATATATATATATATATATATATATATATATATATATATATATATATATATATATATATATATAAGTTATATATATATATATATACCTATATTTAAATATATACATAAAAATATATATATATATATATATATATATATATATATATATGATACAGGTGACCAAGAATTGAAATTTATAAAACTATTTTAATTTTACTTCCTTTCTCAAATGAAACCTGCCCAGCTGATCTGATAATTATATTTCGTTTATATTTTCGATTTTGCATTTGTGCTAAAAAAAATGCTCAAGTTTTCGTTCGTTTTTCGTCAACCTTTAGCGCAAAATCGTATAAAGTAACCATCAAACGTAGGAATTTCTTTAATTCTAGCAAGGTTCTATTTTATACAAATTTTATTCTATATTACACAGGCTTAAAGCCGTTTTCGTTTTTGCATTTGTGCTAAAAAAATGCTCAAGTTTGCGTTCGTATTCGTAAACCTTAGCGGAAAATCGTGAAAAAGTGATCACCAAACGTAAAAAAGTAAAAAATGTCCCGAATTCTGTGTAATATAGAATAAATTCTGTATAAAATACTTGAATTAAAGAAATTTCCTTACGACGATGAGCATTTTTATACGTTTTCATAAGATTGCTTCTTTTTTTAGCACAAATGCAAAATCAAGAAAACTTTATTAAAAATCATATATATACTTTTCCGTTTCATGTTACCGTATACGGAATATATAAAATATCGGTACTGAAATTGATATTGAAATAATTGCATCGGTAAAGCATATCTTACATATTTATCCAGTTGCACATAAACTGTGCTGTGTTTAGTGACCAAAGTGCGCATACGCACCTACGATAAGCGATGCGTCTGTTATTCATTGCTGCTTATATATATATATATATATATATATATATATATATATATATATATATATATATATATATATATATATATATATATATATATATATATATATATATATATATATATATATATATATATATATATATAGACAAAAAGTACCTTGAAGATTACACTTGGGTAGGCAAAGTTATATATATATATATATATATACTCTCTATATATATATATCTATATATATATATATATATATATGTATATATATATATATATATATATATATATATATATATATATATATAGATATATATATATCGCATGGGGGGGATAATTAGAGCACTTTCCTCGTAGTTGGTTTATTGTGATAGTTAGATAACAATACAAAGATGATTTTCATTAAATAATTGGATAAGTAATGGATGGGCATATATCAACGTTAGCACTATTATGAATTACACAGACTAACTAATAAGATAATGCACTAATTTCCTATCCTAAATAGACCTGCCGGCCTTTAGTTAAATCTAACAATTTATGTAGGGCATCCTCACACTAAGAGGTTCGCTACAAGACTCCCGGGTAGGATTTGGTGGCGTCCAGGCACCAATCACAGCCTCGCTTTGTTTGGCCCTATTTTCCTTTGAGAAGGAAAAGAGGTGCCAAACACTTGACTTTCAAATAATGTACATTATGTAAGTATGAAGCAGACCACCATTTATGCAAAGTGATATGCAGAAGACTTGCAATAGTCTCTTACAGAGTTGCATACACTCTAAGACAAGCATGCTATTGTTTTACAAGGATTCCCTAACGTAATTTCACCTTAGAACTGGTGGCCCTCGAGTGCAAAAAAGGATCTCTGCCTCGGAGAACAGGGGTGAGGCCCCTGTTTTCGATTTCACAGAGATACTTTCTTACCCTCTTGGATACATGAAATATAAAGTTGAGGAAAGTGGAAGAACAGGTGAAATACTACTTGTGGAAGGAGAAAGAACTTACAATATGTATATTTAATACCATTTTTAACCACTTTGGTTCTCGTATTAAGTACCATAATAACGTCTTTAATCTCTTATTTTCCTCAAGAGATATTTACCTCGGTTCCTCATTTCTTTTCTCTACTTCTTTTATTCCGCGTTTTTCTTGCGGTTTTGAGGGTCAGGAACGAGATTATAGAAAATTTTGACATTTCTTAGATTTTCAACCACTACCTTATCTCCTTTTATAATATGAGCGTTGTTGTTAGTGATCTTCACGACTTTATAAGGTCCGTGGAATCTTGGAGAGAGCTTACCACGATTGTACTGTTGACTCTTTACCAGCAGATATTGTGCATCTTTTAAATTTCGAGGAACGAACACACTTCTGTTTCTTAAGTTAGTTCTCTGGGAGAGCGGTTTGGCTATGAGTCCTGCTAGTTTTTCAATATAATTATCATAGGATTTTGGTCCTTCTGGGAGAGACGGGTCTATCAAGCCGTCAGGAATGTTTATATCTTGCCCGAACATTAATTTACTGGGACAGATGCCCGATTCTGAGATCGGAGCGAGCCGAAGTGCGAACAAGACGAATGGTAACGTCTAACCACCCTTGACCCTCCATACCTGGTTCAGCTAACATGGATCTTAAACTGGTTAGAATCATCTTATGGGTTACTTCTGCCTTGGAGTTACTGAAGGCGTAACTTGCGGTAGTTGTATGCATTATTCCTAACAGTTTACACACACTTTCAAATAAATGTGATGTGAAATTTCCACCTTTATCTGTGATGAGGTTGGTGGGAACTCCACACATCGGAATTAGCTGATTAATTAAGGTTTTAACAATGGTTTCTTTTGTGATATCTTTTAAGGGAAATGCCCACACATAATGAGAATACCTATCAATGAGGGTTAATAAGTACTTGTATCCTCTACAAACAGGCAATTTCAATATATCACAGTTTAAATCTTGAATTTTGAAACTTCTTTATATTTTCCGTAAATAGGGTTTATACTACGTCCTGTCTTTCCTATTTGACATTGAGGACAACTTCTTACAAGGGCCTTAACTCTCTTATGCATACTTTTGAATACGAAGTCGATTTTTAGAGCGGTGAGACATCGAGAAATCCCCAGGTGTCCCTGGAGATGTGTCATCCGTATAATATCATCTATATGTTGTTCTGGGAGAATGATTCTGGCATAGTTTAAAGAGGTATCAACATAGAGGGAAATTTCACTTTTCTTGAACCAGAAGGGTTGTTTCTTTATGACTAGTGAACTTTTTTCCTTATTTTTAAGTAATAAATTTATGTATTCATCTTCTAACTGGTCTTTACTAATTGCAGCGTAATCAACTTCTTTTCTGAAGCGTTTTATTAATTCAATATGGGCTTCATTATAGCGCTGAATTAAGTTTATTCGAGTATTCTCAGTGAGAATATCATTTACTATCTTTTTAAGTTTGGTTTTTTCATCATAATTTGAATGATTCTTTTCTTCATTTTTCTATTCTCATCTTTTATTCTATAAACCTTACGGACTCAGGATTCTTTTTATATGATTGTTACAGATTTCTTTGTTTTTATTTGGTTTTATTAAGGATTATTTAATCCCAACACATTTGGGATTTACCGAATATAACACAGAGGTGTGTTTGTTAACCCTACGACCATGTGCTGTTGGAGAAAGTTCCTCTATCTTTGTGGAATTTAGTTGTAAATTGAACAAATCTGCATGGAACATTGAAGTTAACTCATTGACATTTATAAATGAGGATGAATACAGTGATTGTGTGAAGGATCTTGATTTTCTAATGTCTTCTTGTGGAAGCTGGATCCACTTTCTTAGTTATTTTATTCTTTTCTTTTAGTATCTTATTATTAACAAAATTCTCTCCTTGGATTTCTTTTTATTATGTTTATTTATAACTTAATTATCAATTTAGACATTATTAAAATCTTCAGATTTTACTCTTATCTTGACTATATATTATGTTACTTAAATTCAGCAGTTGGTTCTTATATCAATATTTGTATTTTGTGAGGGAGACAGCAGTACTTCTTGAGGCTTCGTTTAAATAGACTATAATAAGGCAATTTGGCTAGTATATTCTTCAGTGACAGAAAGAATTAGATATAAAAACAGTGGAAAGATAATCTGTAACAATTGCCTGAATAAAATCTTAACACTTACAGATACATTTAATATTCTATATTGATATTTTGCAATTGAAGAAATTTGGATAACAGTTAAACATTTTCTTGCTTATTTTACAATATCTTTTGAAGGCTTTCAGTTGAATTCATGAGGCCAGCATTAGTTGAATAGTTCTATACCAAAACAATTTAGGCACTCTTCTTATTTCAAATTATTAGGACATATGATAGCTTATAATTGAAAAGTTCTTAAATTCTTTTGATGATACCAGGCTTAGGTGTCAGAAAGGTATCTGTTTTAACATTTGAATTGATCTTACTCTTATTTTCAGATGATGATATATCTAGTATTAATCTTTTCATATTGCATTTTGTAAGTTAAACATATGCAGATAGCCAACTTATCTTAATACCTTCTCAGAGGATTTTGTGCTTTCATCTCTGGTCTTTGTGTGAGTCTTATATCTTCTCTGTTGCTTCTTGATGACCTTGCAGATTCTATCTCGATAGCTTGGAAGAATAAAGGGAGACATAGCCATTGCTGGAAGGACCTGTATGAGGTGTGGCAGATCAGCCTTTAGTGATGATAGAAACCACTTCTGCGTCTGGGTTAATGTTTTGAGTATTTACAATGTCAATCAGTTGGTGACAGCTCCCTGGTTGGGGATAGCGTCTAATCTGATCTCAATTCCCTCTCTAGCTCACACCCCTGTTTCAAGTCTCTCTAAAATACAGAGAATTATTACAAACTCTGAAATTTTTCATGAGACACTCTGTGGAAAAACAGGGTGAGTTGCTGTGGCGCAGAAGACTCTATGTGGCCTTTAGAAGAGTTTGTCAGTTCTGCTTTTTGTTTGAGCATAGGACATAGGATACACTATGATTAGAGCAGGGGATCCCATTGCTATATCTTATGTCTTGTTGGGACTAGTATAGGCCAGTTCTATAATATTTCTCTTCTGGAATTAGAAAAGACTTGATGCAGTGGTGTTGGCTGTCTTCAGCTAATGTATTGCTCTGTGCTCATTTCTCTTATTAAACACTATATTTATAAAATTTAATTCTTATATCAGGTGTAGTGGTGGTTCACAGATATGAGTTTAAACAGTTGAATCTTCTAGTAACATGTTATTAAAATTTGAATAGGCCCTTGCACCGGGAGGAGGAAAGAAGTTTTGAAGAAAGAAGTGGGCATCATATCTTCTGCATTCATATTCTCAGTGGTGTTTTTGTGGCTGATCAATAATAATCTTTAGAATTGACTATCTCTGAAGATCTTAAAAAGGTTATCTAAATAATTCAGATCTTGCATTGCTATATGTGATCTCTTTGTCTGCTGATCTGGATCTGGGGTGCTATGTTGTTCTTTTTATTATGACTACAATTTTACAGTTGCTCTGCCAGTGAGTAATATACTATTTGAGGCCTTTGCCCAGTGGTGCGATAGCATTTACAAGATAAAATATTGTTTACAGAACCTGAGTCTAATAAATAATCGATCTTATTAAGTGTGTCATAGACTATATACAAGTTCAAATTATCAATCTTGCAAACCCTTTTGTCTCCCTCAACAGCGGCTGTAACTATCTCACTGCTTAAGCAGCGCTCGTCTTCAGCACTCAAATCAGTTGGGTCTGACAGGATATTTGCTTCATTGCTTCCATTCTCACTTGTATTATCTATAACACCCCTCCCCCCATTTAATAAATTTGATTTAAAAAAGACGTATCCCACATGCGATGGATTGACAGTAGTAATAAAATGAGTTATTTTGTACATTACCAAAATCGTTTGAAACATTTGTTTTGAGACCTTCTTTGACATCAGTATTATTTAATATAATATTTTTATTTATTGATATATTTTTGTTTTGTGGACTACTACTACTTTTCATATTTAAATTTTTAGAGTTCTTTAAACTAGAAGGATCATGCATTCCTTGTACATTTGTGTAAATTGAATAGGATTCATTGATAAAGTTTTTATTTATTTGTTCATTTTTTTCATTTTTATTGTTATTTTTAATGGAATTTATATTTTCCGTTTGGGTAGTGCTGGTAGTTGTATCTACATTTTGATCAATTTCTGGATCAATATCGTTCATATTGTTTTTAATAATAATATTGGTT
>JABUQX010045696.1:0-15000 GCA_015478945.1 Trachelipus rathkii
TTTCTATCTGTTGTTTACTCCGTCCTTTACAAGAACCTATTAATCTTTTGATACTCTTCAAGCTACTTTAAGGTGCTGTTTTTATTAAGTCTGAGTTTTTTTTTATTCATCCTTTCGCCATATGCTTTATGTGCATATCAGTCTACTGATTATGGCTAATTGCTCTCCAACTTATGGATGATTAGTTCTGGTCTGCTCTTTAACTTTTTTCCAGTTGCTATCTATCTAACTAATGCATCAATCATCAGTCTGTCACGACGTGTTTTCCTATAAGTATGTACGGCTCGTATGATAGTCATTTTACGAGGACCTGGAATAGTCGTTTTTCGTGAGGTCTTCTTAAATCCTGAATAATTCTAGAGTGTAGGTTTATTTAGCCATGGATATTCCTCCAAGTCTATGGTCGTATGCACCTGACTGATTTATTTCAACACTATCATTATCTGTTTACGATTATTTAGACTACTTTTGATTGTGCTAGAGTTCATTACTATGTGATTATTCATAAAGGTTTGTGAGACCTG
The DNA here is from genome assembly GCA_015478945.1 of Trachelipus rathkii. NCBI lineage: Eukaryota > Metazoa > Arthropoda > Malacostraca > Isopoda > Trachelipodidae > Trachelipus > Trachelipus rathkii. The sequence goes on from JABUQX010045696.1 coordinate 525, forward strand.
TTTTGAGTAGTCTCTATACATCTTTTACCCTATTTATTTGAGTATTTTTGAAGCTTTCTGTTAACTGAACTTTTAAGATAAGCGTTTTACTTTTTTTTTTTTATGTTCATTAACTCATAGAATTTATAATCATGAATAGGTAGTCATTCTCATGCATTCCTTTTCTTCATGATGATATTCTTAATAGATCACGATTACTATCAGTGGCCCATAATTACTCTGTTTCCATCACGCTCTAATTGTTTCGAATATTTATATATCTTCAGTAACTTTCTTATATTTGTATTAAATGAACATCGGTTAAATTTTAGCAATATATTCAAAAGTGCGATTGTAGTCATTAATAGTAATGTGTATATGGTGAAAACGTAATAATATCAATTGTTATTATTATAAGGACCGAGATTTCGCGTTTTTGTGTGTACCTGTACGAGTATAGTCGTAGAGAGAGAACAGAGAGAGAGAGAGAGAAGAGAGAGGAGAGTAGAGAGATTGATGAAGAAGATGAGAAGATGGAGAGAGGCTAGGAAGAAGAGCAGACTACTCTAATCTCTAAGAACTTGTTATTTATACCGTAATTTTAGGTGCCAGAAATATAGTGTATTTTGGAATAGTGAGGTAAGTTTTAGATTCAAAGTATTACGAAAAACGATAGATAGAACGGCGCAAAGTATTGGGAGATATTACAGGAAAGGAGCCCCAGTATAAAATACTGATAGTGCTCTTTGTGCTAAGTCAATTTCCAATAATATACCGTTCCGTTCAATTCACGCTTGGCTATATCCGCAGCATCATACGTATCCTATCAAGCTTAATAGCTCGCAATTCACAAATATAATATTTCGATTTCCTTGATTCCTTCTGGAATTCATCTTCTACCTTCTTGTTTATTACTCACAGGGATCTTCACACTTCTGCTGTGTACATCTATTTCTAATACATATTTTTCTATCTATTTTTTCCCTTCACTGCGTCTCCTGGCCTCCCTAGGCCTATGCGTAGGCTAACAGATGTTTCTCTCGCATCTGTTGACCTAATGAAACTTACAATCAATCATTGTATCACTAGTTTAAAGCACTGAGGTTCGTATAGCATACAGTGGAGTATAAGACTAACCATTTTCACTATGGTTTATTTATAATGTTTATTTCAAGATTAGGGACGTCTCTCGGCCACCCATATAGACTCCGGAAGCTCAGTACCTCAGCACAATAAACCTATTTCCGGTATCCAAAACTCTCTGCTCTCTGAGAAAATCAGGATTTCTTTCTCATGAGTATGATACGGCACGTTTGTTTATTTTCTAACACATATACTTTAAGGGTTATATCTAAGCCTTTACGTGGGTTCAGCTTCACCACCCACTTGCCCACAGGGACATAGCTGTGGAAACCTTAGAGAGCTTCGAATTTAGGTGTGTCTAACCAATCAACAAATAAGGAGTACCTCAGTTTAGTAAAGAAAATTACGATTCAGACAATATAAACTTGAACCCTATGCGTTAGAAACTCTATTTACTATTCGTGACACATCACGAACGTTCAAAGTCTACAGAAGTTAGGGGGAAATTACCAGATAATCAAATTGGTTGCAGATGATGTGGAATTTATCTGTCGTTTTGAGAGATCCCGAAACCACTTCAAAAATGGTTCACCTGAGACCGTAGAAAACCTTAGATTTTAAAACGTCTCAAGGCGTCAAATTCCTAACAATGTATAATAGAATTTCCAAGTCAACAGCATACCTGCGCCGATCTGACTAGGTCTTATATCCCAGGTCATATCAGCTTATCCAAAAAATCAGTATCACCATATTAACTATTTTAACCCTTTGTGCCTCAATAAAATGATCACGAGCACTCAAACGTCTCATAACTATTGCATCACCGGCCAATATGATTACATATCAAAACAACACGTTGGTTTTTGTGATGCTGCTGTAGTGTGTCGTGATTAGGGTGTGTGTAGTGTAAGTGATACTGGTGTGTGTGTGGTTTGTGTGTGATGGTGCTGTAGTTATGCACGTGAGGTTCTAGTGTGTGTGGTGGTGTGATGTGTTGTTGTGTAGTGGTGTGTTGCCTGTGGTGTGTGTGTGGTCTAAAGCATTAACTAAATTAAAGTTAATTAATATAGTTAAAAATAACTTATAAATGTTTAAATATAAATAAATAATAATGATATTAATATATATAATATAATAATATAATATATGAATAATATCAAATAAAGTATATCAATTTAATATTTAATAATTAATAAAAATTATTAATAAATAATATAATATGTAAAAAATAATAATGAATTAATACACATATTAATAATAATAATAATAACTTAATAAAATAATAATAATTAATATATAATAATAATAATTAAAATAGCAAAATTAAAAATATTAACATAATCGAAATATAAAGCAAAAATTCGGATCCCCCTCCCCCGTTTATCTTAAAGAAAACCATACCCCCTCCGTCGGATATAAAAAAAAGTATAGTTTCAATAACAATCCGGTTCTGAACTTTGCGCGATGCTGTGCCGGTGCTGGTGCGGTGCGGTGCCGTGAGTTGCATGCATGTGGATGTCTGGATCGCCCGGCTGCGCTCGTGGCTGAGAAGAACTCACGGGCGATTTGAGAAAAAGAAAATTCCAATATAGCTAATTGAACCTCCCATCTTCGGAAAAGAAGATAGTTACACCATTCAAAAAAGGTTACATGAATCAAATTGACAGGTTCAAAAAGGACGCGTCACTCAAATTGACAGGTTATATCTTTCTACAGATATATTAGTATATTTATTATATATACTAAAAGTATTTATATATATTATTTTTATATATATATAGATTAATAATAATATTCACTATATATATTATACTATACTATATTATATAAATTAGTTATAGTTAACTAATATATTATATTATTATATTATGTTCTTATATTATATCTTCCTATAATATATATATAATTACTATATACACATATTCCCGGAAGCATAATTTAGTCTCACTATACTACTTACTCCTATTAAGGGAATTATTCGACTACCCAAATAATGTTATTAATATTTTTCAGCGACGTATTCTGATGTTGATAAAATTAGATATATGACAGGGAACAACGCGTCAAAACTGCGAAATTATACTGAACAAATTTAATGTAAGCTTACGTCCTGACTTATATTTATCTCTAGAACTTGTATCAATCATCAATAATTGCTTTGTTTTGTTCAATTTTGGTCAACACTCATTAATTACGGATGAAATTAGATCAAATTACTCGCTATTTGACACGATACTATTCGTTAAACAATGATCTCGCTTCATCGCTTAGAGATAAAGATTTAAACCCGATTTCATCGCTTCATCATTCCTCACCCATATTATTAATATTTACCCTAATATTAATGATCAACTTAAAGCACTTCTGTAAATTTCCAAATATTTTCAAATATAGGTTTTGAAGAACTTTTTTTCTCTTAGTGAAGTTACTTCTTATGAGAAAGATATATATAACTTTAACAATTCCCCAAGCAAAAGTGAAATCTATTGTACCATTCTTCTTCTAATTCTCTCACATCTATCTCATCAATACAAATTCGTCATCTAATCTCTCTCCACAAAGTTCTTCTATTGTCTCTAAATCTCGTCTCTATCTCTCTCTTCTATATATTGTGAGAATAATATATAATATAATATATAAAATAAAGTTATTTGTATATGTATAATTATATATTTATATAGTTTAATAATATATAATATATAATAATATTATAGTTATTATATATATATATAATTATATAGAATATAAATATATATATAATTATATAATATATATAATAGTTTTAATTAATAATAGTAATATAATTATATAAATTATAGTATATAATATAATAAATAATATAATAATAATAATAATTATAATAATAACGAATAATATTTTAGATAATAATAATAATAAAATTATATAATAATAATATAAATAATTATAATAAAAATTATAAATAATAACTAATATATAAAATTATTAGTGACAATAACTAGTGCTAATTGAGATATGAAAAATCAACAAATAAATAAGAGTTAAATAGTTTTCGATAAATTGTTCAACCCTCTTACGATAATATTTGTTACTGATGGTTAGTGGTCTATTATTATAATTATTGTCTCCCTAATGAGTAGTATATGTTATGTTATTATTGTATATAAAAATTATATATTATATTGAATCATATATACTATCAAGATACTATCATTTTTTAATAACTAGTATAATGTATATCATCTAATATTTTTTACTTCATATGAATGTTATATATACAGTATATATTAAATATATTATATATATATATTATTATGATTATATAATATCTTTTTATAATATTTGATTAATTTTATTTGATGTTATAAAGCGCTAGGTTAGCTCCATGGTAGAGTCAAATCGAGCCAACAAAAGACTAGGTCTAGCTGTTCGTCAACATGGGTCTGGTGTGCGGAAGACCTGATGTGAGCTATTAACTCACCATTAGCGGCATTGGCATATCGATTTCTTCCTCCAGGACGTTTAATGAGATTACACCATCATCCCTCCAGATATATATGGTGACTGCCCCTGGCACATGGTGTTATCTCATAAAAAGAATAATATATTTCGTTATTTATGTATTATATATTATATATTATATATAATATAATTTATATTACTCTAAATAAATTTTATAAAAGTATTTATAATTAATATATATATTTAATATTTATTATATCTATATTATAATATATGTATATATAATATTATCATGCTAGTATTATATATATATATAGATATATATATATATTATAGATATATACTTTTATTTATATATAGTATAAAATATTATATTTATTGATATATAATTCTATTATATAATAGTTATTAATATTATTATAGCTATATAACATAATATAATATTATTAATGTAATATATACATAATATATAAATATATTTATATTATAATACGTATATTATATTATTTATACGTATATATAATATAAACAGTGCTATATTGAATACCACGCAATCTTGAAGAATCGAATATTCAAATTGTTCAGTACTTCTTAAATTCTTCCATTATCCCAGAAAATCACGGGACAACGATCTTCTGCTGGTAAAAATACAGTTGTCTACATATTTTTATAATATATACTATGTAGTATTGTGCCCCCATCCGCCCTCATGCCTCTCTTCCCACCCTTTCTCACGTACATAGCATTCTCTCTTTTTTAATTCGATTGAACGGATCACGAGTTTATAGCTACTGAAGACGTTGTATACTATAATATGTATTATATTGGTTAATATTCCAAATCATTTTCAAGTTCTGTATGGATGTATATAGATCGGGTGGTCACCCCCGAGGTGACGCCGATGTGATTGCGCGTTTGACGGACCTTACGTGGGCGTTGATCTGCTGGTGGCTGTGAAGTTTTCGGCCCTAACAAGCCTTCTTGGGACAAGCCGAGCACGTTGAGGTCAACAGACGAAGGTCTGTTACGACAGACACGACTGACGACGCGTGGCACGCATATCACGAGCAAATCACATTATTTTTCTTACTTTTATATCACGATCGAGTCAGAACGTTTGTATTCGTAAGGAATCACTTCTCTGGCTTGGTTTTTAACACCCAGTCTGCGTGTCCTTCCGCGCGTCGTTACAGAGCTCTCATTTGTCATGCTCCGCCTTATAGTCCCCCTGCACCACGCACTCCGCACTCCGCACTTGTGACACATCCCCCATCTAGCCACCCGCCAACAGCCGCACCGCGATACCGTAGCGCACCCGCTCGAAGAAGATTTGATGATCAACGGAAGATGATTCCTCACTAATTTCGAGAGCATCGCCAGCCAGCTCAACCTCGGGTCCATTCCGTACCCAAGCTTCGGCAGCCGCACAGCGTGCGCAGACCGCACACGCGCGTAGCGCTCCGCTTTACCGTACATACTCTATCCTCTAGGAGTCTTTATATAATTTATTGATTATTTATTATTATTTACTTTACATTATTGATTATTATTATTATTATTAATTATTATTATTATAAATTATATATTATTATTATATTTTTATTTATTATTTGTATATTTATTATTTTGTTATTAATTTCCGACCCTGGGTTAATTCTTTTCGCATGTCTGTTTCCGAGTAAGTCGATATACATCTGCATGGGTTAGAGTTATCGAGTATCGTGATAAAAATTTGAGGGTGTTAGATAGGTGTTGTAACGTTCGTCGAATATGCAGTTTACAATCCCCGTATGAGCCAGTCCCCCGTATAGGGCCTCCGTCCCCCACTTATAAAAATCGTAAGTGTTTCCGTATTGATTGAAATTTGCTGAGAAGGAATGTCAGAGTTTCAGTTCTAGAAATATTTCATTGGTAATGTGATATTATCTGATGGAGATTTGGCTCGGCAGCCGGTGCAATGGAGGCCCCTGCGGTAGCTTAGGTTAATTAAATCATGATCGTATACCCACAATCAATATGTTTGAGAGTCCATTTATAAGCGGTTATCACTAGAGAGTCGTAGAAGAACTCCGAATATATAGATCGGTATCTAAGTTCGTATATCGGGTGTAGGAATCCTCAAATTGGGGGTCTTCGAACTTGAAAACGATGCCGAGACGTTGCCATAAAATAGACAAAAGAAGGATGAGAAGGATGAGAGATGACTTATTGAGGAAGGAGACAAGTCGAATGAGGAACGGCTGGAAGATAGATATGAGAAGGAGGAGTTAGGAGTTAGACCGATTGACAGCTGCACCTCGGTGCACTTGCTCCGGCGGTGCGAGACAGTTTATTTAAATATTTCGTAGTTATGATACAATGTTGATCGGCCTTAATATATGTTTTCGCAGTTCCGCAGATTTGGAATATCAACGGCTTCAGAAACATGTGGAAAATATCAATAATTTATATAATTTATAATACAGATTTTAAAAAAACCCACTGGGACATTTCTAGTTACTTATAATTATGACGTTTAAGACTATATCCCTCAAAAGCAGTTATACCGTCACTAAATATCAACCCAACATCGCTGCAGCATCAAACCTCGCCTCACCTCTCGACCATTATAGTGATCTATATTAGATCACTAATCTGATTTAAGGGTCACATTTTTATGAAAGGAGTGATTTTGTGATAAAAGCATTAACATAAATATCAAAGTTCTTATATATCAAACAATTCAACCAATATACTGTTGGACGTAACAAAGTTTTTCGGCATTAAATAAAGCTTTACTTGTACATCTCGAACTAAGAAAATAATGTACACGACAAACCTAGCCACATCTTAAAGCTAGGAATAAAACGGTCAACGTTAACAGAAGTGACCACACTTAACACCTATAAAAATAAACTAACATAAAATGCAAAAACTAAATCTTATTCAATCTAATTGTCAAGCACATAATCTCTAACATATTTTTAATCGTTAACCTTACCTAACTGTCAACAGTAAAGACATTTATAACTAAAAAATTGAATCACTTTCAATGCTTAATCTGCATGGTGATCAAACGAGTTATACTCTAACGACTAATATAGGAAATTAACGATTTTCCAAATATGAACGTAAATATGAACCTAAGAAAATAATGTACAAGACACACCTAACACATCTTAAGCAAGAATAAGCAAGTCAACATTAACAAAGCTCCCCACACTTAAAAGCAACAGTATAGGTAACTAATCCACGAGCAAACACTACGTAACGCTATTACTTTACTTTTTCAGCAAATCTTCTATCATCATTAGCAGTTAACCGCTTACCCTGACTCAGTAAATCACATTAATAAAAGACTCGACTTAGCCATTTCATCTGAACTTATGAATAATCATAAACACAACGACAATCTAACAACATCCTTACAACAGAATAAAACGTCAAAACGTTAACAAAGTTTCAACCCTTAACTAAGTAATAGAACTAATCATATTTGTAAACTACACAAGAACGTACTTCATTCACTACCTTGGTCCAAAGCATGTCCGCACATAACAATGTTATATCATTACAATCTGACACCAGTAACGAATTTGTACAAAAATTTACCATAACTCATGCGGCTAATTACATATCAAGACCAACGAAAGATGCTGACGTAACAAAAGCTTTTCACATAATTAAGGAATAGTCAAACCGTAACATGAACCAAGTAACTAAGAATATAGTCTATTATATACGACAAAAGCCTGACTTCATCTTAAGCAAAATAAACTGCTAACATTAACAAAAGTCCCAACTTATTCAAATAAATAATAGAAGTAAAAAATAAAGGCGTAACTCATTAAAGACGGTGAGAGTAAAACAATATTTCAATTTATTATACACTACTTACTATATTAAATATTTTCAATTTATGAAAGTGCGATTATTATAAGATACATAAAAACACTATAAACAAGTTATCATACAACATCAGTATGTTATTTAAATGATATTAATTCATCTAATAACAGATTATTAGATAGGCTTAAAAAATTTACGTTTCTTATATAAATCTCTCATATTAAGATTCAATACTACAGCTTTGAAAGATATGTTAAGTATATAATGATTATTCAGCAACATCTAAATGTACCATTTTTCTCTGGCATATGTTACGATCCAGCAGCGACTCATTTTCTCTTCATACAAGAGTAGAATAAACTCATTACCAAACTGATAGTTATTAAAAAGAGCATTGCCTGTTACATTGAACATTTATACTGGGAAACCACAATTGTTTCGGTGTAAATATCATAGATTAAAACACAATGTGCTATATGTATTATGTCCTAAGGTTAGTTCAACAATTCGTAAGGTGGGCGATTATTGTTGTTGTAGTTGTTATTGTTGAGTGGGGGAGCTGTAATATATTTTATTTCAAGACGTTTCGTGAATATGAACACTACTAGCTACAATAGTACCAAGTTGAAGGTCACACACAATCGATAGGTTTATTCCAGTAGTTGCGTACATCAAGGGTTTTAAATATTGAGTCAGTTTATTTCACGACCGAGAGCACAGAGTCTATTCTATTATCATCACCTCTCCTCACATGGTCACCTCTGAATAGATATTTCCACTAAGCTCGTTCTGTATCCATCGAATAACTAAACACTTATCATCAATAGCCACAGATGCGATGCTGGCGATATTATTCGATAAAAATTTAGATGAATCCATCGCACAACGAATAACAAGTCTATTATTTGACTCTCTGGCAGGATATACTAGCAGTATCGGTATCCATCCGGTTGACGATAAATTTAAATGAGTTCTGATCACGCAACGGTTAGAGGAATCATAAGAAGCTCCGTCGTGAAGAGATTCACAACAAGATGTGAGATGGCGAGGAGATGTCGAGAAGATGGCAGTACAACGAAAAAAATGTCCTACTGACGATCTGTTTAAGACGTAAACAAACCTCTGTATTATCGAGTAAGCGAAGATTCTGTTCTTTCAACCAAATATTAGAAGAATGAGTATAACAAGAACTACCACGCAACGAACGAACTCATATCAGTTCAAAAAGGGTCATAGTTTATTATTCTCGTTTAAACAAGACAACAACAACACACAACTCAAGGAACGTAATCTGATTGGTCAACGTTTGCGGCCCACCCCCAGCGACTTATTTATGTGCGCGCCTTTCTTTAGTAATGGATCCAGTGGGGACTAGCAGTTTTATGATGAACTCGTAAATATTGAACAATAAAATAATCTTTCATTTGTTCATTTCAAAGAAAAATCACATTAGCATCACAAAAGAACCGAACCAGAGTGTATTACAATGAAAAAAGGTTTATAATATAATAAGTATTTATATATATATATCTAATATTAGTATAAATATAGTATTTTATATATATTATTATATATAATATGTATATTATATATAAAATGATTATATTACAAAATATATTAGTATAAATAAATAGTATATATTATTTTAATTGATTTATATAATATAGATTATATATATATATTATATATGATAGATTATTATATAATATAGTTATATAATTATATAAATATATTTATAATATATATATATATATATATATATATATATATAATAGTTACTATATATATATAAGTTATATATATTATATAGTATTTAAATATATTATATATCATATAATAAAATAAAATATTATATATTATATTATATTAATATATATATATATTATATAATTATATATATATATATATGAGATATGATATTTATATATAGTATTATTATAATATAATAATAATTATATATATTATTATATTTATATCAATTAATAATATATATATACTATTATAATAAAATACTAATAGTATATATTTATAATTATAGTAATATATATATAATATAGAATAGTATAATATAATATTTTTAAATTTACCATTATTTATCTGTTATTGAGTAAAGTAAAGCCAAATAACTTACCTAAATAAAACAATACAGACATTTGTCAATTTACTTTATTTTAACTTGACTCTATTAATTAGTCTTCTTTTACTACCAATGCTCTATTTAATCCCTTCGTCTCTTCGTCATCACAAAATGTTCCGACACCATTTCTCCAAGTCCTGACAGTGCACGAGCCACGAATCATACTCCAATAGCTAGAGCTATCATGAGCCCAATTTCATCTTTAACCTTAAACGTGTCGTGATGGTACTTCTCAAATAACTTTCTTAGTTAGCTTTAAATTGTGAAAAGATTTTCATCAGATAATGATATTGTTATTGGTGTAAGTGCAGAAACATTAAATAAAGAGTCTTGTACACTACGTCTGGTATAACACATAGAGCAACATATTATTTATTCATCACAACAAATATTCCTACACACTTGGTATTTTTTTGTCATTTTCTCTCTTTTCTTTATTTCACTTGCCACACCAACATTCCTGAAGCAGACATTTCCGTAACTAAAGAACTTGTCCCGTCGGCTTCATATTAATTTTGTTGTAAAACTTGTCAGCAGACTCCATGAGCTCTTTTTATTCTGTTTTGATTACTGTAAGGGTCTGTAGGGCTACAAAAAGACGAAACATCTGGTTTCACCTTCCTCACTACTCTTGGTATCCTTATTTCCGATTCACTTGGCCATATTAGTATGTAATCAATGGCTCTGTAAAACCCTCACCAGACCTGAATTGTGCAAAGGAGATCATATGAATGTCAAACATCTTTAGAGAGCTATCTATCATTTTAGCTTTGAGCGTTTAGTAGGCAATGAAAGTCCTCAATTGCCCAGCTTCTCGCATTCCTGGCCTACTTACGCTACTAGCTTGTAAAACTTTCCTCGCTAATCTGGTTTAACGTTTTTGGTGACGCAACCTTATCCTACAAAGAGTGGAAGCTTCTCCAGGATATGTCTGATCTTTGGAGTTGTTTTAGAAGATTATGTTAATATCTTATCCAAATTTCTGCTTTGAAACACTAGCATAGTAAAATGAAAGTGATAAAATAAAGACATTTTGTCTTCTTTGCTCGTCGGCCTCAACTACTTCAGTTACGCTCTGTATGACAATTTGTTAGAGCTACTAATATTTTGATAAACAGTTCAAAATTTAATATGTAAATCTATCATCTATAAACTGCCCAGACAAGCAATTGAACCTCAAGACCATGCTGAGGTATAAATATGATATCTATATTATATATTACTAATATATATTATATATATATATATATATAATATATATAAGTTATTATTAATTTGTATAATAATAGTTATATTTATTATATAATAAAATATAATTATATAATATAATAGTATATTATATATATTTTTTATTTTTTGTATATATAAAATATATATATATATATAAGTATATTATAATATAAATTAAATATTATAAATATATATATATATATGAGATATATAGTAAATACCAAAGAGAGAGAGAGAGAGAGAGAAGAGACGAGAGAGGTAGAGAGATAGAGAGAGAAACGGAGAGGAGAGCTTCATTTATTGGAGTTTCTATCGAAAAATTGCTTCACTGTACCGCTCTTGCACAGCCGTGCGCCCTTTCGGTCTCCTGCGCCCTCCCCGCACCGCGGGGGTTGCACGGGGGCGTTATTTATCGCCACTCGAAACAAAACAACTAACAACAACCAGAACAACATCAAAACGTCAACAACAAAACACAACAACAATAATCAGTACAAAAAGTAAGTTCTTTATATCAATCCTTAACGAATTCTTACAAATTAAAATTGTTTTATCAAAACATTAATTCAAAGCTAACATAAACATTACACAGAGACTCAAGAATATAATGGTTGCCAATGAAAAACATATACGCATTCTCACCTCCGATAAGACTACTAACATTAACCAAAGATTCCATACTATAACAAACACTAAAAGTATATGCCTAGTACCTTTTTGTTAGTTGCGTACAAAACGTACCTTCTTCACACTTTATCAAAACCACTATCTCCTACACTTATCATTGTTAATTTACAGTTAACACTATTGAATTTACACGAGGTAGCCTTTAAGAGTATCATCTTCGGATAAACCATAGCAAACAAAAAATGAGTTCTTTATTTATGATGAATTGTTATGTTATGTTAGCATTACAATGTATTTCAACAATAATATAACACTAACATTAGCAATAGAAATATTGAACTAAGAAATATAATGTACAAAACGACAAACCTAGCGCAACCTGTACGCACTAAATAAACCAGTCATAACAATTAAACAAAATGTTCCACACTTACACGCGTCAGTATAGTAACCTAGCATTTGCAACAAAAACGTTAACTCTATATTCATATCTTTTTAAATAAGTATCTTTAATATACTAGTAACGCCGACCTCTTGATATATAGTGCTTACACAACAAAGTTTTGAGCAATCAAATAAGGCTAAACATGGTTCAACATTTACTGAACTAAGATATATACAATGACGAATATATGCACAAGTAACTTAACTATATTCTGAGCGCATGAAATTCAACTTCATAGCTGAAAATTCCTACCTACTTATCAAAAAAAGTGTAAAGTAGCTAAGTCAGGTCATTTACAATAATATGATATGTTCCCTACTTTCGCATCTCACGCATATCAGCAAACAAGAACTAGACGTATCATCTAACAAGATTCTCGTTAAATTCAAAGTGACAATTCTATAAAGATATAATAAAGCCGGCATCTTGAACTATGAATTAGACATAACAGCTCAATCTAGTATCAAACCTAATATACTCGAGTATCAACTATTCATCTTGAATTATGATATATACGCAACATTAGCAAAATTTCTTGGGCAAACCTAAACACTTACTTACTCAACAAAAATCTGTAACCCTCAAGTCTCTCTATCGTTTACTTACTATAAGCACAAATCATCGTAGTCAGTTAACACAAGTAACTATTACAACAAAGACTCATCGAGTTTTCTTTCTCATATGTAAATCAGTAGTTATATATTCACAACACAGTCATAGTATATTACTTTAACATACCACGTACCTAACGTACGTAATAAAGACATAAGGCTTTCATTAGCCCAAGAGTAACTAAAGCAACACCTACATCTACCGAGAGAACAATATAAAGTCCCAATGTGGAGCGCACCTTGAAATAGAGGTGATGTGAAATCCCCGAAGGGGGATCAACCCGAAGGGGTGTAAGTGGGCCATTACCCCATACTGTTATATATAGTTTACCACACGAAGAGGGGTATAAGGCCTCAAGCACCAGTCCCCGCCTCCCTTTCTATGCAAAAATCATCAATCTCAAACTGGTAATTAATGGCCAGCAGAGCATCATCACAGATTTTCTGATTATGATAGGTCACTTGTAAGCAACTGAGTAAAGCGCTACTATGGAAGATCACCTTCAGACGGTTAAATGCTTGCAGGACCCATCTCGAGAGGATACCACTGAAGGGGTGTGTAAGCGGTTAGAGTGCGCAGAGCCCTTTGGTCTGTGGCCCCTTATGTACAACTTAGTCCCTCTCATCACCCTAATTAACACCAAAGGACCTCGTCAAAACTAAGTCATACCCTCCATCCATCCCGTTAATTACTTACTCTGACATAAACAACCCCCATCACACTAAACCAAACCCCAAAAATCACTAGTGGTATCATTATTGCCGTTCATACCTCACTATGAACGTTTGGTTGAAATATCGTCAATAATATAAAACTTTCCAACTTATTTGATTGACACAAATAAATGTAGGCCAACCTTTCCAACGACAACTTACACCGACAGTAAACACATCACTAACTACTATCTATAAGCAACTTCTTAGAACTAACTTAAATTACGCCTCCCCTGAAGGTTCCCCAGCAATTCAAAATCAAAACACAATATAACTACAAATCTCCAAAAGCAGCCCATTAGAATTATCCACAGTTGCAACTTAAAACCACCCCATATCCAACATTTAACCACTACGATGAAACCTCCATCTCCACCCATT
>JABUQX010045696.1:17500-39218 GCA_015478945.1 Trachelipus rathkii
ATAGATCGTTTCTATAAATATTGTTAACTCGTGCTTGAGCACGAGTAGCATCGAAGTGGTAGGAGTCGCTCCTTCTGATATATCTATATATATAAGAGCTATAATACTATATAATATATATAATATATACACTATATATATATATATAGTATATTATATATATAGCTACATATTAGTATCATATATCTTATATATAATATATATATATATACTATATATATTAATTAAGTTATATTATTACTATATTTATATTATTTATATATATATATATTGTTTCATACAACATGTATGAATCAAAAAGGAACATACGAAGTACTAATTATTTTTATCTCAGTTTTTTACAAAACTATTTTTCCTCTCGTTAAGCAATGCTGAAAACATTCCCTTTAAAAACTTTAAATATGCAGCTATTTAATTATAACTGTTTCTCATTATATCATATCGATAGTAATTAGCATAGCGATTTTATCATTCATATGAATGAATGTAATCGCTGACACGTTGCTTTGACATTTTGAAAGATACGAGTTAACTTTCCTTTTTCCAACGGAACAAAAAATATGTTTAAAAAGTATTTGCTTTCCTGGTTTGAGATATATTAATAGGATTTTTTTCTTTTTTTAATGAATAATAATTTTATTGATAAATAATAAAGTTTAATAGTAATTAAACTTTCATTTATTCTTTGTCGTTGTTGTTGTTTTAAATGATCATAGAAATAATTAATTCAAAAAAATCAAAACAGAAAGATTACGTCGAATTACTTGTTTTTCAATTTCAAAAACTCTTTGAAATATAAAAGTTTATTTTCATCATTTTATTCGTACGGATCAACGATTTCCTTCTGAATTGTTAAATAGAGTAGAAATAGTCATATGCTTTAAAAAAAATTTGATTGTCATACCTAAAATATTTTTGGTTTCTTTCTTTTCTCAATTTTAATACAAATAATTAAAATTCATTTTCCGCAAAGAACTTTTGTTGCTTTTGTTCGATTTCAAATTAGAGTTCCGACATGGCCGAGCGTGTTTTTATTTTCCTTTCTTTTAATGGAGGAGTTATTCCTATTTAGGAATTGTTTATATTATGGTGAGTTTAGATGTTTTGGAATTTCTTTTTTAGCTTCAGAATTGAGGGAAAAAGTGCTTTTGTTTTCTCTATAAGAAACTGTGCCAGCCTTTTATCCAAAACCTTTGAGAAGGAGTGTTGATAAATATTTTAATTTTGTATAATATCTCTTACGTTCGAGATATACTTTAACTATCTATATAACAGAGGAGAGTAAAACGTTGACAATTATTAAAGTAAAGAGCTTTTATTTAGCAAATTTTTTTCAATATTTCGTCCAAATTGAGAGACCTCATCGTCTGTATTTAAATCAAAGCTGAAAAGATTAAAAATATGCTATTTTTGATAGAAGGATAAGATAAACATTTAACAAATTCCCAATCATGAAACAGTTGTAGAAAG
The DNA here is from genome assembly GCA_015478945.1 of Trachelipus rathkii. Lineage (NCBI taxonomy): Eukaryota > Metazoa > Arthropoda > Malacostraca > Isopoda > Trachelipodidae > Trachelipus > Trachelipus rathkii. The sequence continues at coordinate 18,971 of JABUQX010045696.1, forward strand.
AAAAAAATTTCCCTCTTTCTATGCGACTTTTTTATTTTTTTATTTTTTTGTTTTTTTATCTTTTTATTTTATTTTATTTTTTTTTTTATTTTTTTTTTATTTTTTGCATATTATTAATTTTCCTTTCAGTTCCATTTTTATGTATTTCCTCCCTCTAAATTATATATATACATATATATTATCTATATATAGATATCAATAATAATATATAATATATATTATATTATATATATAATATTATATATAGCTAAGTTATTAATATACTATATAATATAATTAAAATTAGTATCAATATAACAGTTTAAACATGATATTCGGTAGTATTATCAGTGTATTATTCGGCTTCCAACGGAAAAAAAAAATGTTTGAGAGCCACTGCCAGTGATTCTCCAAAGTGGTCTATATCGACCCCCAGGGTCTACAAACAGCCTGCAAAGGGTCCATAAAATGAGCGCAAAAAAAAAAATTGGGGAGTTCATGAGATGTAAAATGGGGGTCTAACCGATAGTGGATATAACTATAGATAAATTATTAACTTAAATTAAATTAGTATATTTCAAATAATAAGTTCGTGTAAGTTGTAGAGCCATTACGCTTTGAACATTGTAATAAACTATGCACATCAATCAAGGAAGTGATAGCATCTTGAAGGCCAGTATCATCATGTTCTCTACACGCATGACGCGCAGTAGATAGATCCTTGTCCTCAGAGCTTCGGGCGAAGACGAAGCGCCAGTAAGTACCGTGACTCTGCACCGACTTTCGTTTCAATTATTCGTCACGTTCAATTAAAACGATATGTGAGAGACAAATACGTTCATTTTTTTTCTGAGTCTTGAAGGGCATAAAATAATTAAAGACAAATATTTTCAAAATGAAGTAGGAAGTTAGCATTACAATTAAAGTGAATCAAAGTAAAATCAATAACAAAGTCATTTGGAGCGTCGTTTAACTGCTGCAACATTATTTTTTTTTATAAAATTTTTAGTTTTCTACTCGTCAAGTTAGGCACAAAGATAGATTTAAATTTACGCGATCATGAACTCGAGTTTTTTTTTAAATGTTGGGCACTGGCGCTTGAGTTTTTTTGATGTGTGCCATACGCGAGACAGTCTGGTTTATTTATACGATACGATAATCGTGAAACGTGAAGCAATTGAGAGGGACAGAGGGATACGATTTCGCATTAGCCATGTTATAACTAATTTGCTTATTATATAATAGATATATAATATTATAAATATACTGTATATATTATAATATATTATAATATATATATATTAATATATATATATATATAAGTTTATATTAAAATAAGTATTATATATATTATATACTATATATATATAATATTAGTAAGTTTAGCAAAAATCTCATTATCAGGTAAGCAGGGGGTCTATCCAAAAACAGAAAAAAAGCATGGCAAGTGGTCTACGAGACAAAAAAAGTTTGGGGGCCTTTGATATATATTATATATACTATTTATAATATTATTATATTTAATTATATAATATATATATATTAATATTATATATATATATATATATATATATTATATTATATATATATATATTAATTATATTATATTTATATATATATATATAATAGATTAATATAGTATTATTAATTAATTATATATATATATATATATAATAATTGATATATATATATATATTTATACTTAATATATATATAATATATATATATATATATATAGTTTTATATATAATAATTAATATATATTATAATATAGTATTATATATATAATATTACTATATAAAATCTATTATATATATAATATATATAATATATATATATATATAATATATATAAATAGTATATTATTATATATATATATATATTATCATATCATATTAATAAATATATATATATAATATAGTTTATATATATATATATAATTTAATATGTAATGCAGATTAATAAATGTAATTTAATTACACATCCTTGTGAGGAAGAATGCTGTCGTTACTTATTTTGCATTTTTTTCATGCAAACATTTCATTGATCCGTGTTTACAGTGCTATCCACTATTCTACCCATTTCCATTTGTAGGGCATCGATGCATACTTAAAATTCACTTTTTTCTCACAGCTACATGTCATCGAGATATATAATAAAATTATCAATCTGAGCAATTAAATATGTCTTTCCTAGTGATGTTGCCAAATTACGAATCTTTTCAGATAAATCACAATTTCTTTAATTTGCTTTTCCAGCTTATGAACATAAAAATAATAAAAATGAGCTATTCCAGATACGTCTATAAGACTCCTCTAGTTATATCATAACGTAAAATCACACATATATAAGTGGCAATTCGCGGAAAAGTACCTATGTCTTAAATGTCATTGAACATCACTAAGCGCACGAGCAATGCCGGTACATTGCCCTTATTAATGTGACGCACACTTGTCCGTTGCATTTATTATTATCCGTTTTAAATATTTATGGCATAAAACTTTTTGTACTATTATGACAAGTTTATTTTCAAAAAAATAAATATATTTATTTTACTTATATCAAACCTTAACTGTTTTGTTTCTAATATTTTTGTTTCTGTAACTTTCGCTGGTGCTAAAGAACTATTGATAATAGTGCTATCGTTTAGTTGCAATGTGCAATGTTAGCGGATATCTGAATCTTTCTCTTTATCACCAATACTAAGGTAAATAATGGCCATATTTGTACAATATATATTAGAGAATTATTACTTGTCCTTTTTTTTTTTATTCAGTAGAAAAGAAAATAGATTTATGTTGTGAAGTAATTAAACTAGTAGTTAAAGCATTATACGGGTTCCCATCATCTTCGTCTTCTGCAGAAGCTGTTGGTTAACTTGACTCTGCATTGCTATCAGTTTCAGTATTCGCTGTAAAACCAAATTTTAACTATCGATATATTGTAAGTTAAATATCCAAAAATAAGAAACCTTTTGATCAATAAAGTGTATATTATAGAGTTTTATCAAAAACAAAAATATATACATCAAATGATGCAACACATAGCAAAAGCAACTTGGCGGTTATGTTATGTTTCACCAAGTGGTTTTATTAATAACCCTTTTTATCTCTATCTGAAACTTCCAATATTCATGCGTGGCCAGGCATTCGATACCTTGGCGGAAATAATGGCCATAACCCTTTCAACATCCACAGTTCCAGTCAATCAAGGTATGCATTTGCATTCACAATAAGGGAAAAATTAGATCTGCAGAATGGGAATTGTATTCCGAAATTTTATGCCTCATTAATTTGGAATCTGAGTATTCTCTCGAAAGCTGAATTGGAAACAGATCGTAACCATTTTGCTTTTGCAAATATACTCGCTTGTATGTATATATATATATATATATATATTATTATATTGATAAATATTTGTGTTTATTCTATATAATATATAAAGTATATATTATTTATTAATATGTATAGTTATATATATATATAAAGTATACTATTTATATAAATATATATCAGTGACCCTATTATATTTATAATTTATTATAGTATATATATTATATATATATATATATATATATATATATATATTTTAGTTGGGTTTTGACGACTGTGGATATGAGAAAGATTCAAACAGCGGAAATGAAACCTTTGAGAGCTATTTTGGGAAGTCAGGGAGAGAAAAGATAAAAAATGAAGTAATTAGAAAAAAAAAATCGGTGTTTGCCCGAGTTTTGAACAAAATAGACTCCTCTCATTTGAGGTGCTTGGGACACTTGGAGAGGATGAAGGAGGGAAGAATTGCTAGGGGGGGGGGGTTGGTTACCACAGAAGAATTTTCAAAACCACTCTATGAAAATGACAACATTTCTTACAACGAAGACATTGGTGGTCTTGTGGAAGCAATGAATTCTTATGATGAGCATTACTGATCTGTGACAATTTTTTATTGATGTTTCAAAGACAAGTCTTAAAGCAGCTCTCTTACACGATGAAAAGAAGTGTCTTTCATTCATGTGGCATATGCTAGCAGCACAAATGAAACGTATCCAAATACGAATAACATCCTTGTAGAAAGTAAGAAGTACCTGTAGGAATATTGTGGTGATTTAATGGTAAAATTACCATTTTATTAATAGTGCAGCCGTGCTACATCATGTATTTCGAGCGTAAATGGGATAGCCACGCTAGTGACGCTCACTGCGCTAGGAAAAGTTGGCATCAAAGGTAATCACTAACACCTGGTATAAATGATGCTTTGCAAAAGCCTTTGATATAACCAAGCAAATATTTGCGTAACCCTCACTGCATATTAAATTCGGATTTATGAAGAATTTTGCTAAAGCTTTGATTGTTTGCAATCACCTACTTAAAAAACTCCCTAAACTTATCTTCGATAAAGTAAAAGCAGGTGTGTTCATCGTTCCACAAGTTAATTCTGACAGCTTTTAAAAGACAATCAGTTTGACTCGGCCGGCTAGTAACAAGTAGGAACCAACATGGGAATCTTTTAAAAAGGTTTTGAATGGTTTTCTTGGAAATTTCAAAACTAAAATATCCAGCGAACTTGCAAAGATCTGGAGCATTCATATGAACAACTAATGTCTAACATGGGTATAAAAATGCCCTTTTTTAAAATTACTTATGAATTTCCTTTCGCCAAACTGTGGCGACTTGAGCTACGAACATGGTGAACTCTTCCATGAAAACTTTTTGGTGATGTTTCACGAGTACAAAGGATATTTAGGACTGTCATGTCAAATGATTATTGATGGATGGTGAAGAGTAATGCTCCGGAAATAGAATACAATTGACAGTCCAAAAGGAGAAGCCGACAAGGCAAATAATTTTGTATTCATATATTATCGTACATATTATGAAAGTGTCATTATCTGGAAAACAAGAGTTAGGCCAATCAATTTAAGTGTCATTTTCGCGTTCAAAACGCCCCTCCTTTAAAACAAACTGCCCATTTTAATATTTGTAAGTATATTGTATAGATTTAGTAATGTCTATATCGAGTCAAATTTCGAGTATACTACAATACAGATCATTTATGAGTCAGAATAATTTAACTATCTTTCGGATTCAGATTCGAATAGGAGAATATAGTAGTGAGTGTGAGAGTGAGTGTGTACTCCTAAAATATTTATAAGATAAGACAAGTATTAAATAGAGATTGAATATAAAATGTAAAGTAATACCATAGCACTAGAAATCCTATATTTTTTTCAGTATATAATAGTTCTATGATGACGCAATATTACTTAGAAGAAACTCAATTTTGAGCTTATTGGAAAAAATAATGACGGTTATATTCATATAGGATTTGTGAGAATTCAATTAGTAGCAAGAATGATATAGTATATTCATCAATATATATAATATTTTCTTTATATTATATTATAGATATTATATATCTGTTATATTATATAATATATTATTATTTTACTTATTAATTATATATATTATATATATATATATTAATATATTATATATTAATTCATTTATATATATATAGCGTAAGCTGATTAATATATATAATATACTAATACTACATATATATATAGTATTAATTAATAATATATTGAAGGTGAGAGAGACGAGATGAGAGAGAGAGAGAGAGAGAGAGAATAGACAGAGATAGTAATAGAGATAGATAGTAATATAGAGGAGATGAGGTAGTTAATAAATATGACAATCGGTAAACCCGCATTTGCACTTGTATGAAAAATATTATGTAGAATAGAAATATTGATGAATAAAAAATATTATAACTTATAGAATCATATTTCTCTATTTGTGTACGTTAAAGTTTAAATATTATAGCGTGATAGCGCCTTTTATGAAGTGTAATGATATCGACACTACAGTGACTGGTTGCTGGAATTTAATCTTATTTGGAGAGTCACAGTAATAATTAAAGAAGCAGACCAGGAAATAGCTATCACAGATTCATAGAAGGTTTTTATCATTCTTTCAATCACGCTAAGTAATAGATAAAACAAAAAAAGAGGTGAGGTTTTATAAATAATAACAAGACCAAGAAAATTTTTAAATAAGGGATTTTTTGGCGATATCTTGTGAGGTATGTGTAGAGATTTTTGAAGTTTTGTGGATATTTGACGGAGTTGAAAAAGTTTATTATTTGACATAAAAATAATAGCTAACCTTCACGTTATTAATTTAATAATATATCTCATATATATAATATAGTATCTTCAATCTAATTAAAAATAAAAGTTGAATATATTCTATATATAATATATATATTTTATAATAGTAATTAGTATATATATATAAATTATAGTATATTATATATATTATTTAAATAGTTATATCATATATATTAATATATATATTTAAATATAGTGTAAATTTGTGTAATATTGTATAGTATATTATATATATTATAGTATATTAGTAGTTAGAGTATAATTAATGAATAGCTTATATATATGTAATCTTGAATTCAATAATTAAGATAATTAGATAATAAATAATAATATTATTCAAATATACCTTTTGATACACTGCACTGATGACCATAGATCTAATTTTAGGAATTTTAAATACATTAGGTTGTCAAATAAAAGTTAAATATAAGTTGAATAAAGTATTATATTTCAATAAAATCATCAAGTCAATAATAAAATATACGTAAATATTAATCAATGTTAAATAAAAAATCAAAAAACAATAAATAAAAATAAATAAATAAATCCCCAATTGATAAAAATTATATTTACACTTAATTTATTTAATATATAAAATAATAATGTTATATAAAAAATAATTTATCACTTAATCAATATATTAGTATAAATAAACTCTCAATTAATAATTAGAAGAGTAATTAATATAATAGAATATAATTATAATTCATGTTAAATATAATTAATTATAATTAATATTAATTTATCAGAATTCTAGTGAACTAATAAAATCAAACAATGCAAATATAAATTCACTATAAATGCAATCAAATTATGATAATATAGTAAATTCAAAATTTTATATTATATATAGTCTATATATTTTTATTTATCAATTAAATAAGATAAAATCCATAAATTAATGATATCAATTCAATAGTAAATTAATATAAAACTCATTTATCATATAATATTAAAAGTAATATTTGTCACTAATCTGTTTTCACGATATAATTTATTAACTTTTTTTCCCTACAAGCATAATCAAATAGTTAATTAATTATGAGAATTCTCAATTAATTCCATCTCGATGGGAGTTTGATAGTCGGCTATATGGTGTGAGTTATATGTGCTGTGGCTTTGTTTTCAGGTAGCTCTCTAACAACAGTATCTAATCAACAACAACAACAGACTAATAAGACAAATGCAACACAACACGTAACAATACAACACTAACAAAAATATCAACTACTACTAACATATACTACTTACTTACTTAACTAGATATACTGTTAACATGCTGAACACTACGTACCTGGTACTAACTGGTACTGAAGTGGATTTGATAAGGAATTTAAGTGGTAATATTAAAAATAGATTTAATAAATTAATAAATGATAATTAAATGATAATAGAAATAATAATAGTAAAAATGAATTAATGTATGTATAAAATGAATAGTTTAGATTGATATATTTATCATTATAAGTGTAAATTTGAATATGAGATACTATATATTTATAAAGTGTGGCAGAAATAATATTTAATCAGTTATCGCTGATCAATGTGGTTATATTGCTAATGATAACAATTAGTGAGAGTGAAAGAGGAGGAAAAATTATACATAAATAGAAAATATATTTCTGATAAATTTTTTAAATTTGGTGTGGAAGGAGGTTCCTTCAACTGAACTAACCTGATCTATATAAGGTACTTTATGGGTAATATAATATATTATTAGGCTAATATATAAATAATACTTTATATATATATATATTAGCTATATATATATATATTATGTAAAAATAGTATACCTATCACTAAGTTTATAAAAATAGTATATATAGTGTGAATGTTTGCTATATTATATAATATAGTATATAATAAGTAACAATATATTAATTAGTATTATATATATATATGATATATATTATATATATGTTAAGTGAGGTATATTTTGAGCTATTATAGTTGGATATATAATAAATATTAATGTATATATTATGATATAAGTATTAGTGTGGTGATAATTATATAATGCTATTTCTAAAGAATGGGTTTTCAGGTTTAATTATAGAAGCCTTGGTATAGTTTTTCAATATTTATGAATGGCTTGATTATATAGTATATTTAGCGTCATTAACTTTTCATAATAACTTCTAAAGGAATATCACAGCCGTTTTTTTTTTTAGTTATTTTAATTGAAATTTAGAGTCATAGATTAAAACTCATAATTATATTCCTCTACCATGGGGTTATTATTTCAACCAGTTTATTATCATTTATCTTTACTGTTTAATGATAATATAATTTATTAATATTTCAGTTAATATATTTATTATATTATCATTAATTAATATATATATCATATACTCTATATAATAGTATATATATATATTATATATATATATATAGTATATTGTTATATATAATAATAACTACCTAGGTTTTGTAAAATATGAATAATTTAAATATAGTAAATTTTATAATATATTAAAACAGCAATACTTATTAAAAAAATATGATATAAATATATATATATATATAGTTAATATATATATATATATATGGTTATATATATGAGTATAATATATATAGTTAATTTATTAATAATATAAATTTAAGAGTATTATATCTTTTATCGGATTGGTGCCGAATTCGCCATGAAGGGTGGTAAGTATACATGAAGTTGTTCCGTGAGTTTCTATTGGTGTGGAGTGAAAAATGCTTAGTAAAGGAGTGATTTTATGAAGTGAATAGTTATCTTGAAGGAAGCTTTAAAGACTGCCCGAGCGATGTTCTGTTCATTGTTGGGTGGTCTGGAGATTGTTAGAGGTAAGAAATTACCTAATGTCGTCGTTTCTGAGATAGTAGATATGAACTACTCTGTGAAAGGTGTGCTATATAGATAGAGTGAATCCATTGATTCATTTTTCTCAAGAAAGTCAGTGATTACTCACTAAGAGCAGATTTTGCTACGATAATCAAATACTGATATTTCATGTCAGTATAATTCAAAAGTGACTAATATAAGGTGTAGGTTGTTTAATAGTCATCCTATTGGAAGTTTGAAATTGATATGTATGGGACTCTTTCATGAATGATTTATTTGGAGTTGAGAGGATTGTGCTGATCTATTGTAGATATTGTGATGACTGCCCCTATCGTCTTTTATGATGATAATATAATGCTATTCTCTTATAGATGATGTTAGATCTATCCTATACTAATAGGCCTCCAAGTGAGTCATAGTGAGGGATATGTTTCCTGTATTATTATATAGATCCTATAAATTGGTGAGGAGCTAGCGGAGAAGCCGCTAAAGATAGATCTATGTTGTATATATAGGTATATCGGATTTATTCCCATTCTTTCCAGAGCAATGCCGAATTCCTGCTTATTTGCTGTGAGCTTATTCTTTAAGTTTATTATTTCAGTGTTATATGAAGACGACTGGAGTCTTGTAAACACTGGACCGTATTATCTACAAGTCTTTAATGTGGTGATTGGTAACATGTTTTTTTTAAATATTTGATTGTTCCGTCAAGTCAATAGGTATGTGTCTCATAGTGGTTATGTGAGGCGAACTTCTGAAAGTCAGAAGATATGGAGTCCTTAATCTAAATTGTTAGATGAGCTCTAATCCGTAATGAAGGGCATTTACTCGCTATTAGACTTTACTGTTGTAGGGATAAAGCCGATCATAAAGAGACGTCCTTTGTTCGTCCTATATTAAAAAGATTTTTTCTTCTACGTGAGAGAGCAAATCTAAAAATCAATGGTTGTTATGATTTAGTTAAATAATAGAGTCCATACTACAGATATTGGCATTGCCTAATAGTCAGGTCATACTTATTGACAAGATTTTTTTATTGTGCATAATATAAGTATATTTATTGTACTAGTTAAATGTTCCTTCAAGGATTACGATAGGCAGTTCTTGACGTTTATAATGGAAGTGTCGGCCTAATTTCACGAGTTACAGCATGATAGGTAGTACAAGCACTTGAGCTGCTGAGAGAACAATTTGACACTAGTTTTTCAAATATAGTGACACTTGTGGTTGTATACATGCAAAAGAAGGAAGACTTGAATGGAGAGCGCCGGTTATCGTAAGCAGGAAAGATAATGTAGTACTGTAGCACAAATATTATGTGACAATTTACTCAAAGTCGTATGAGCGATGGAGATTTTATCATACTATGTACATCAGCGGGATTCCTGGAATAGCGGAGATTAAGCCTGGAGTTCATAATTTACTATCCGGAGGGAACTGCGGAGTGAGTAAGCTCAGGATTAGGTGTAAGTTTTTAAGAGGTCTTTTAGTCCAAAAGAGAATTTTTAGCACTATATTTATCTCTATGACTTGAGGATATAAGATGCCTTAATATAATTTTGCAGTGGAATAGTCAGGTTAAATTTAATGTTATATAATGATTTAATTTATGATTTCTCTCAATTAAAATTAACATTAGGTATATAATTATTAATTAATATTATAAATATAATATATGAGCTTTATCATTATTATGGTAATATATTTATTTAGTAATATAGATACAATAATAATATATATAAGCTTTAATATTATAAGAGATCAATAGAGTATAGTAATTAGTATAATTATGATAAGTAGACCTATGGTACCGTGAGTACGATAGATTGCTTACGGACGTAGGATCTAGCCAACTCTTTATTAAGACACCCTCCAGGAATTCTCTTTCCCCCGAGTGATCGTAGCTGAGAACGTATCAGTTTTGGGAAAAATAGATTTTTTATTATATTATAGATAGTGTCTCCTTTTCATTGAGTTTTTTAATAATTCTGAAATTATTGACTTGCAAAAACTAAAAATCAATTCGTATCACTGTCAAGGTGAGTATGTAGTTTTGCTTTATCTTATTTCTTTCAGTAAATGAAGATCATGCATTCGAGTGCTAAGTGAGTAGGGAAGGTAGACTTGAGAGAACCTTCACACAGTGGCGTTAACATATTGTTAGAAAGGGTAGGCTAAGTATTTCGCCACCTGGCGAGTCGGCCAAAGATAGGTGGAGAAACGTTTAACAGATTATCCTCTCTAATACGAGCTAAAAATTCAAAAGCTCACAGGTATGGAAGTATCTTTATCCGATTCGAGTGTACGTTGTTCGTCAGTTTGTGATAATACTTTAGTCGAAAGTCAATGATATGGTTCCTTTTGACCACCTAATCTGATCAACGGACTCGTTCTCATCTCTGCTGTAGAAGCCAAAGAACGTTCATGGTATTGCAGCAATTAATTGGTTTCATTTACACTAGATTTTTACACTTACGTTACGTTGCGTTGAGTATATCTGTTTTACCTTTTTTTATTAGCTGTGATATTTCTGCCTTTATTAGTATTTCATCACACATTCAATTAAAATATACAATAAAGAAATATTTTAACGCCTCTGTGAAGGCATGTGGTTCATAAGAAATTGTTTTGTATCGTAGACGCATGATTAAAAGATGAGGTAATTGTTGATCATTTTGAGTCAGATTTGGAAAATGCTGTTTAGATTCACTTATATTCCCACCAAGGCTATGAGTTGTTATTCTGTCATCTAATCTATTGAAAGACCGCTTACGTTTTAAGTAGCAGGTTATTTAGCTAAAGCCTTACCTTAAGTGGCATCAATTACGTGATAGATAGCGACATAGGAGTCCGCTAATAGGCAGGTATAGAGGGCCCGGGCTACGGATCCCTTTTATGTGGATCTAAGTAGAAGATTACCGTAAAGAAAGTTCCCCTCAGTCCTAAAATAGGGGCTGTGAATGCTTCGGGAGGTATAACTTAAATAGAAAAAAACGTTTTCATCGTTTGTTATGCTATAAAAACTGGAGGATAATCTACGCGTCTGAGACAAGAGCGCAGGTAATTTTCTGAGCTAATAGGTCTTGAGAGTTACTATATCTTAATACGATTATAAAAGAGTAATATAATTATTTAAAAATCTGCAATTAATTACATTACACCTGTCAGCCTTTCACCGTTTGTGTTGTTTTCGAAGGCTTAGGGCAGACAGCTTCATTTTAAGTATGCTTACACAAGCCCTCACATGTATATAAACATATTTTATGTATATTTCGTACGGTATTACTCCTAACGAAAATTTGGGACTGTGATTAATGCGTATAACTCAGAAAGTTTGGGGTAGAACATTTAGTCCCTCATAATTTCATTAAATGAATACTATTACGCTAATCCAGCGTAAGAAGATAGTTTCGAGAGTTTAATTGTATGACGTGATGCGGTGAGATAGAGAAAGAATGACATGCGGAAATACCGCACAATGCTCAGATTACGGATATCCATACAAGGACTTCCAAAATTGACTGAGTAAGTTGTTATGAAGGGATAGTATGGCGACAGATATAATCTCAAGTATATATATCTATCGACTCTTATTACCTACTGTTTTTACCTTATGGTTAACAGGAGAATGAAAGATTTTTCCAGAAGAGTGAGTTGAGAATATATATTATAATAGGATTGCACCTGCACATTTAACTACTTTGGTCAGGTCATACTTAGAGCATCCAAGGTCGTGCTGTTCTTTGAGAGCCTGGTGATAGCGAATTAAATGGGATGCAGTATATTCACGGCTATGATCGTGGTGGTCTTTAGTGTTTATGACTATATGGACGAAGTCCTACAGGATACTGTAGCCTTGTTTGCAACGTAGCTATGTTGTATAGTTGTTAGTGTTTAAGCTTAAAGTGCTGCTCATGATTAGTTGCTTGTGTAGTCCCTCCACTACCGAAGCTGTTTACACTTTATATGTATAGCTAATAGACAGAGGCTAAGTGGCGATACTAGAATAAAGAACTAGAACCATTGGCTTTGTTCTATATACCACGGAATTTACTACAAAGGTAAGTTAGCTTAGTGCGAGAACCATAGTTTATCGAATGTTAGGTTTAGGTAAGAGTCTTTCAAAAGAACTGCATTACCGAATATTTATGTTATCTCCATTTATTCATATATTGGCCACCGTATAATTAACGTAGGAGCATTTCTCGAAGATGGTTATTAGACTTAGGCCTTTATCAAAGGTGTGTAGGCTTTATTATAGAGGTTCTGCAAAGGAGATACCTAATAGTAGACCGACATCTGTGGTACAGCTGAGAATAAAGATAAGCGTGCAAGTACTTATCGTTATATCCCCCAAGGTTATTTTTTCAATGGTGAATATTGTATGCCTCTAAAAATACTCTGAAACCGTGATTAAACAGTTGAGAGTGAGCCTATGAATAAATCAAATGGTGTTTTATCCACTTTATTGCGGCGATAGATTTTTCTATCTGTTCTTCGGCAGGAGGCTGCTCTGGTTTTCGTTTTGTATGTAGAACATCTGTTCGTATAGAAAGAATGAGTGTTTCTTGTTCTATCTTGATGAAGTGGAAATGCGGTGTTCTTACTTCCTAAGCCACCAATTAGTAATTGTTATCAGGTGTTTTGTGATTAATTCTACTTCCTATTCTTCGTTTTCACTAACAACACGGTGTTGTTGAGAAGTTACTCTTTAGTGTTATCACGTAATGACATCTATTTTTCGATGTGAGACCTAATAATGATATAACATATAAACTATGAAATATTTTTAGTTAATCTCTGTCGGAAGTCGCCTTCTTTCGCTTACAGAAGTTTTTGCATGACGCTAACTAGTAACTAATGAATCAGCAACAGTAAGTGTTAATAAAATAATGCTTTTTTAACACCTCTAAATCTATTTAATAAAGGAAGTTGTTAAAGGAACACCATTTGGTTTTTTTGAGTTATTTATTAATGATTTCATCACTCATATAATTCATATTTTTGTTTAAATTGTTACGAATTTTTAATAAAAAAAAATGAATAACAATATGTGTTTTACATTTAAATTTGTAAAAGTTGCACTGAGCTCGAGCGCGAGTTTTCTGCAAATAAAACCAACTTTTTTGGTCAAAATAATATGAAAAAAATCAGAGCAGAACTCATTTCGCGATAACTAAATATTATAGCAAAAATAAAGATCAGAATATAGTACACCAAAATAGTATTAAGAAAAAACATTATATTCTAATTAACCAAACCATTATTTAAATATATAATTCACAAATACCAGTTATATTTAGCATAGAATCACAGATGTAAATTAACAATGCTAAAAGCAGGAAAAGTATTACTAGATAAAATAGGCTTACATCGCATTTCATGTTCTTTTAGATATAAACAATTTTTACTAAGACTTTTATGATCACATTAAATATATAATAAGTATAAGTATATATATATTATTATAATAATATATATATATATAAAATATACTATATATATAATATTATATATATATATATATAAAGAAAACTATAATATATATATAGTAGTAATATATATATATATGTGTTATATTATATATATATAATATATATATATATAGTATATATAGTATAAAATATGGCAATCTGGCACATTGGTTGTAAATATCGAAAACAAGAGAGATTAAAATTCTCCAATGTTTTCGGAATCGTTGGTGGCCCAGAATTAGTTATATAAGATTAGCCACTTTCGTCACATAACATTGAAATATAGTGGTGGGGAAAATGTTGCCCTTCAAGAACAATTTTGGTGAAGATTGCGCACAGGTAAAAGATGAACATTATAATCATTGATGCTCCATATATATATATATATATATATTATAATAATAATATATATATATAATATATATATATTAATACTTATATATACTATTATATATATATATATATACTTATATATATATATACTAATTAATATACTAGTTAATATATATATATATATATAATACTATATATTATAGTCATTATATATTATAAACTCATTCTAGTTTTAGGCAAGAAAAAGCAGGTAAGGCAAATCTTATTGGTGGGTCAAATGATGTTTGAAAGCCCCAAACGGCAAATTTTAAAACCTAAAGCTGAACAGACCTTATTAAACTGCTTCTTTTCTTTCGTTCAATGAAATGAGCGTCCTTTGTAAAAAGAACCTTTTAAAATTGAAAACTCAAAATGTCTTCTGAACGACTGTTCTTTATCCAGTAATTCATTTCAAAGTTTCTTCGCCCGCATTCACAATCATCGAATGAAACCTTATCGAACAACTTGCTTTACAATTTACTCTCTCTCTCCGACGTCTCTCTTCTCTCTCCTCTATATATTATTATATATATAATATATATATATTATATAATATAATATATTATATATATATAATATATATATAACGTATATTAATATAATATATATATATTATATATATAATTAATTATTTATATATATAGTATATATATATATATAATATATATATATATATATATATAGTAAATATAATATATCTCTCTGCGGAGTCGTAAAATAATTTTTTCGACTCCGACTCCTCCGACTTATCCGACTCCTTAAAATTCAAATTTGGAAAATTTTCCAGCTGAAACCGACTCCGACTCCACTTAAAACAAAATTTTCGACTACGCACTCCGACTGCCGACTTGCCCCACTAAGACAAAAATTTCGACTCCGACCTCCGACTTCCGACTTCCGACTTCCGACTGCCGACTCGCAGCTCAAATTCAAAAATTTCGACTCTGACTCAGTTAAAATAAAACATTTTTTATTTCACTATTATTTTTTTCGCTTGCTTTTGAGAATAGAAAAATATATAGCCACTTTCCAATGAACTCTAATCTCTGAAAATTGTTCTGTTATGTACAGTAAAGACTGAGGTTGTAGCAGATATCCGCAAATAATTTTTCTATCACCCGCATGCGTTTTGCATTCGATGAACCCATTGAATTTATTTTTGCGGATAGTATGTCACTCTTATGATATTTTGAGACTTAAATCGATTTCACTGAAGGCTTTCTGTAACGCAGATGTTCAGTACTCGTTGGATCATAGTAAAGTTGTACATGCTTGCGCCTTATGCTTCGACAACATCAACACAAAGAGTGAAAAGGACTCCTGGCCTTGTGTGATGAGAAATACATTAAATATTTATGGGCAATTGTATTACTCTTCTAAACCGTTTGAAGAGGTAACTAACCTATTATCTCAGAAAATTTTTGTTTGGCCAGACAAGCAACCTCAGTTCTACCTTGCAGCCATGCAGGATATAATAATATTGATACGAAAGAAAAAAGAACTTTACTAAAGTAGACAAAAACACTATGGCTCGGAGACTAGTATATATACGATTTCAATAAACCTCACTGCAAAAACGATGTACGCATTTGCAATAGTAACTTTTTCTGGATCCTAAAACAAAACCAATATTTCTTGAACCATGTGTTGTTTCACAAAGGGTTAAAATTTTATTTAACTATGCCTATGTGATGAAATGCTGTGCTTAAAGCCAAGAAATTTCAACTCCAGCCTATCTAAGAAGGAAAAGATTTGCAGATAAGCAGAGATCATCATTTACTGATTCTGTTATTGCGAAGACCATTTTGCTCGAATCCAATGAACGTCTTCATTGGTGTTCTAGCAGAGATGAAGAACGTGTACAAGAGCATATTTTAGGAAACAGTTTGTGATACGAAAGATTATCAAAACAAAACTTTTTCGAAATCGGAATAAAGAGTGCTATCTGGCTTTGCAGTCGGAGTGATAATTTGATATAAAGGTTTTTCACATCTTACAGAACTTCGGCAGGGATACTTAGGCATGGCCCTTCAATAAGTGTATTGCTGCGAGGCATCTTATTTCAGCTATGCACATCTCATTTACGAAGAAAAAGAGAAGCAAACTCTCAGTTTATGATAGAAGTTTAGTTTTTTTTTACCATATATTCCAAATTTTTTTTAAAATGGGTTGAGGCTGGGGAACGAGATTGGTAGGGTGCAAAAGAGTTGTGGTCCCCAATATCTCTGCAAATCTGGTAACATCAGGTATATATATATATATATATATATATATATATATAATATACACATAATATAATAATATATGATAATATATATTATTATCTATATATATATATTATATATATATATATACTATATTATATGTTTTATAATATTATATATATATTATATCATCTATATTAATATTCTTATTTTCCTTGGATCTATTATAGCTATATATGTTTATTTAGTGAATATTTAAATAGTATGTATATATTATGTATATATATATATTATATACTTTATATAGTATATTCGACACTATATAGTTATATATATATGAGTTTTATACTATATGTATATTATATATATTTAGTTATATATAAGATACACACCAAAGAGGGACTTTCGCCTGTCAAGTATTTTAGCCCAATCCATTCTTATTGGGCTGAGGTGAACACCTACTAACCCTGACGAGCAATTTTAGAAACATTTCTTTTCGCAATTGTTGTTTCCGATGCCAGTTCTCTGGTTAATACTCTCAGGTAGGGTTTCTTCGCCCTTTCAGAAGAACTAGCATCTTCTTTCATTAGTGCTTCAAAACCGTTCACATACCAGAGGTTTCCAGAGGTATCTTCTTGCTTCTAGCGCATCAGATTCCTACGACACTTGAGTCCAAGAGTATACAAGCAAAAGAAAACCTATGCGAGAGAAAGAATCTTTCACTTGTCCTGAACAGCTACGAAAACTCAACCTTTGATATATATATATAAATCTATATATATTATATATATATATATATACTATGTATATATAATATTAATATTATATTATAAATTATATTATATATATATATATAATAATTTAATTATATAGTATAGTATAGGATTAATACATCCTCATCCTCATTGCTCCTCGCGTAGTGAATTTGTTACTATCCGGCATTCCGCGGATATCAAAAATCACATCGCGTACATCTAGTAAGTAAAGACATAAAGAATCAGGCCAGTGCGAACACTGACAAATCAAATATATTTTTCTTCCAGTTTCGGAATTATTTTTCTATTTTATTATAAAACAAGCATTTTAAATTTTAACAATTTAATACTTTCAGTTTCACGTAAAAAATATAAATAATATAATAACAAATAATAATAATAAGAATAATACATAATAACTAATAATAATAATTAATAATAGCTTTTATAGCCTTTCGATCTCGACTCCGACTCCCGACTTCCCTTACACAGGAATTTTCGACTCCGAATCCCGACTCCGACTCCACTTACACAGGAATTTTCGACTCCGACTCTGACTCCTGGAAAATTGCACGACCCCACGACTCCTGACAACGCTCGACTGCCGACTCCGACTCCGACCTCCGAACTCCCGCAGCCACCTGATATATATATATCTAGTATTTATATACTATGTTATCTTTATATAAAAAGGGGCATATAAAATATATAAATATGCCTGGACGGATAAAACTTTATAATGCCTACTATATATACTCACAGTACCCTATATTCTATATTCCACATATGTAATAATATATAGTATAATATTATATATATATACTTGTATACTCTAAGATAAATATTTATACTAATTCAATTACATAAATATCAATGTAGTAATATATATATTATTATATATATATATAATTATATATATATATAAAATTAATATTATATAGTAGTAGGACGGAATTTCCGCACAAAAAAATGACTTGACCATCACTTACCGACTTATTTTGCCTTGAACGACCTATGAACCTTTACCGACCGAACCTTTTCGAGCTCGATCATATTTTACACTGGAGCTGGACCTATTTTGGGCCTTTACTTTTTGTGAGCCTTGGACCTGTTTTTTATTCTGAACCAACAAACTATTAACGCCCTTTTGGTTCTATCCTGGGTCCATTTTTTGCCACGGTATTTTTTGGGAACCCTATATTTTTGGCAACGCCCAATTATTTTTCGGGCAACCCTGATTTTTGGCAACCTTCGAAGAAGAAGAAGGTTGCGCCAAACGGTTGCGTAAGCACCCTGTTGTATCGTTATTAGCCCCCTCTGATGTTACGCCTCCTAATTTTTACGGGACCATAGGTCATGTTTTGCCGTCACGGTAGATTTTGATCTTCATTTTAATTGTGGGCTTAGCCCTATTTTTGATGTCCTATTAATCACTTTCTTTTTGTTTGTCCTTCCCCTTTGCTTCAAAGTTTGACAGATACCATGGGTCATTTTGACCCACGGTTTTTAGCATGTGTCCTTCATGGGTCAATTTTTGACCCACGGTAATTTATTGATCTTCCTTTAGGGGGCAAGCCCTATTTTGATGTCTTACCTTGTTTTTGACATGATATTTATTAGTCTTGACCTGCCAATAAGTATCCATGGTCATTATTTTTTGCCCACGACAATTTTTTGCCCACATCGGTTGGAGCCACACCCGTCACATATTATCAAGAGCTTCCTAACACTTGAAACGTATGTATGATTCTAGTCCGTAACTGACACCTACAACACCCACACACACACACACACAAACACACAACACACACACACACACACACACACACACACACTTGACCCCACATTCACATGACACTTATACACACATCACTCCTATGGACTTACCCAGTTTATCCCTCCATAGACCTCATAATTTTATACAGAACACACTACCAGACCCTTTTGGTCTTCATGGGTCAATTTTTGACCCAACGGTAATTTTTTGTCCTTCTTTAAGGGACTTAGCCACTTTTTTGATGTCTTAACCTTGTTTGATCCATGATATTCAGCCTTGAACCTGCCATATACCATGGGTCAATTTTGACACACGCTAGACTTGATGGCTTTGATGGTTCCCAATCACCCGTAAGAAGTAATCCTAATTAGGGATTGCTTCTATTAGTGTGACTATGCAATATTAGATGAGTGCCAGGTGAGTGCCAAGTGGTGCTCAAGTGAGTGCCCAATGAGTTCCACTGAGTTGTCCAAAGTGAGTCCAATGAGTCGCCATGAGTGCCTAAAGTGAGTGCCACATAGTGCCCAAAGTGAGTTGCCACATCAGGTGGCCACTGAGTGCACACTTTTTGTTCAAGTCTTTCTAGCCTTCTGGACCCCGAATAGCCCTTATATATGGGTGTCTACCCCTATGTTATAAGGTATGAGTATTCGAGATTGGTGTAACTATTAACAAGTTTGCTAGGATAGCTTCCTACCAT
>JABUQX010045697.1:0-20000 GCA_015478945.1 Trachelipus rathkii
AACCAAAGAGAGAGCATCTTAATTCAACAGACATGCATAACATTTACAAGATTTTTAAATGAGAAAGCAGTTCTTCTTCATAAGGGCTAAAGTTCAGGGGCAAAAATAGATCCTTGTACAGTATTTAAATTATAAGCAAAGTCAACTATCATAAGTTATGTAATTAGCTTAAATTAAATTTCATTTTTAACCTTAATTTGAAATTAGTAAAAATTTCCAATAACAAACTCCCAAATTACATATCGAGGCAGATTTTTAATGGTTCTCCCGTAATATGTTTAATAGTCTTTCTCATCACAAAAGGGTTAAACTTACGAAAATGAAATGAATCATTAGCTGGCTGAATACACGCCTATGGAATAGCAGTACCTGGAACAGAAGGCACGAATCTGTCTGAGGCGACAATTAAGTATCGTACGTTACTACTATTGGGAACTACCACCATTCAAATCTGTCCTTTTCCTCTTTTTAATTTATTTCAAACCTCAAAAAATCGCGTCCAAGGAGCAGCTGGAATGGAGAAACCTAACTTGGTCGGGTTAGTTGTCTTCATAGAAGGATTTATGTCATTAGTTTTAATTGGAGCCTCAGATATGTCCTCATTCAATAGAACAGCAGGAAAGATTATCATCACAAAGATGTATGAGGGGTATTATCTAAGCCCATGATAGTTATAGAATCTGCATGATCTAAAGGGTTAAAAGCTAAAGTTAAGGTCGTACAATCCTTTTTTTTTTTTTTTTGCCATGTTTTCCCCCATGGGAAAAATGAATATAGTTAAGACACTATTCTAGTAAACTATTCACAGCACTATACACTAACACAGTAATACTAAGAACACACAACAAAAAGAAAAACTTAAGTCCAAGGAAAGAGTTCCAATCTTGAAGTAGATGTCCAAGCAGATTGTCTTCTCCAGAGACCAAAAGTTGAATCCTCATAGTTCCAAATGTTGGTAATTATATTGCTAATGTGAGAAAGTATTATGTAATTATTGTATTAAAAGTTAAAACTATAAACTCTTAATTTACAAAAATGGTGTCAAAAAATTATTTAAAGTTTTTTTTTAGCAATTAGCGTACATTTTAAATGTAGGTAGCTATATGTTCAATAGAAAATTAAAATAACTCTGAAAAGAAAAATTCGACTAAGCCATTTTCGTTTTGGCATTTTGTCTTACGCTTGATAAGATAAAATCTTATGCATTTTAAGAAGGTTTTCATGCTAAATTGACTGTGAATTCTTATAAACTTGTTTACAAACATCTAACAATGGTAAAAGTACAAGAAAACGCTTTTTACTTTCTCTTTTCACTTCACCTATTTCAAAAATTTTCCCCGTCACCTATGCAATGGTCCTGCCTATAAGTTATACCATAACCTCTAGGGTTATGCCATAGTACTGTGTCATGCCTATTTTTATATAAAGATGGTTATTAAACTACACACAATCACAAAAACATGGATGGCACAGATATTTTTTATCAAAAATTGGCAAACCTGAAAATTACAAATTCAAACAGGTCTACCACGTAGTGAAAACATTATCATTGCATTTTTTTATGAATATTTAAAAGAATTAAAATTTTGAATACCACACAAATATTTGACACAATCTCATTACTCTGAAAGACATTAAAAAAAAAAGAAAAGAAAAAATTTCATGACTGCTTTCTGCCATCATTTCCTTTGTTTACATTTTTCGAAAGAAAAATTACTTTAGGGATAACACTATCGATGTGTTTTTCCGATTTTTCCCGATTATTTATATATCGATAATAAAAAATTTCTTTCGATAATTTGTATTTATTTTTCAACAATTAAAAAAAAAAAAAAAAAAAGGATGGTCGTGGTAAAGCCTTACATCGGCACTATTTTCACCATTTGGTTAGAAAACGCACCACAATGTATCATTAGATCTGAGTGCGACGAAGCTTGAGTTAATACAGAATAGCCTCACATTCTTATCGCCCCAACTCCAGACTCGACCTGATCCCCCTCGCTTGCTAAGCGAGTGCTCTACCACTGAGCTAGGAGCTTATCAACGAAATTGGATCACAGTCCAAGCAAACTGGAATCGGCCATTGATAAAAAACTTAGGAATGACGTCATAATCAACTCTGTACAGCGGATTTTTTTTGGAATAAGTATATAAACAAAGCTTTATTAGGACCCATTTTTAAAGCATCTTTCGGGTGTTACCACTCAATTCGGACGTTCATTATGATATAAAAATAGTAAAACTTATTGACAATAAGGTATATTGGTTTCCCAATATCTAAAATTAAATTATTGTTTATTTATAATATAATACTAATTTTTCGAGAGTAAAAAATAATTTTTATCTATTATGACGTAGCTTGCCCTATCAATGGTGAAAATATACGAAATCATCATCAAATTTAAACTTTTTTCTTTTTTAAACATGTTAAAACTTTGATTTTATGTAATCTATAAGAATTTTTTCTTGAATTTTATTAAAAGTTTCAAAAAAATAGCGGAAAATTTGTGACATTTGCTGCATGCCTAGACTCTAATTTCTCGTAACAATGGAGCCTTTGGCCTAATTGAGCAGGGTATATTTTATTTTTTTATGTTGAAATACATTTATATGACTCCGTTTTATCAATCATCAAATTTATTAAATTCCCTGCCAAGCCACGATTTCAAATCCCCTTTTAAAGTTGATAGTTTTTGCCAGCTTATGAGTGTCCATTATTGGATCATGACATGTCCTTAATTACTTTCATAAAGCAAATATGTTGACAATTTTGGCATATGCAATATATATAATATATATAATATATATAATATATATAATATATATAATATATATAATATATATATATAATATATATATATATATATATAATATATATATATATATATATATAATATATATATATATAATATATATATATATATATATTATAATAGTTATATATATATATATATATATATATATATATTTATATTAATATAACTATATATATATATATATATAGTATAATAATATATATATATATATATAATATTTATTAATATATATAATATATATATATATAGTATATATATATAGTATAAGTATATTATACATATATATATATATATATATATATAAATATATATATATATCTAGTTTATATATATATATATTATATATTATATATATATATTATATATATATATATAGTATATATATAATCTATATATATATTCTTACTTACTTACCGTCTTCCCTCAAGGGAGGCTACGGCCTGTCAGCGGAGAAAACATCGATTTCCACGCAGTCTTTAGAGTAACCATTCTTCCATCAGCTTGAGCGCATCCGCGGCAGTCATGTCTTGCTCAGGGCTCTCTCTCAACGGCACTCTTTCCATCTTAACCTCGGTTCTTCCTCTCGCCTTACTTTCCTCCACTCTCCAACAAACACACCACCTACTTGCGACTCGTTCTCCTGGCATCCTTACTATATATGCCCCACCATCTCAGTCTCGCTGAATCTATCCTGTTCAACACAGGCACCACACCAATTCTCTCTCTAACATTCGTTTTTCACTCTTATCTCTCCTCGTCTTTCCCATTATCGTCCTCAACCCCTTCATTTCAGCAGCTTCGATCCTTTTTTCTCTTTGTTGTAATGCTCCCATGTTTTGACTGCATATGTCCAATGTGGGTACCAGTATGGCTATCTAAATATAATTTTCTTCACTTTTATATCCATCACTCGTCCTCATAATTGGATATAACGCTCTCATTGTTCTATACGTAATTTTTTCATTCTTGCCTCACACCTTCCGTACACATCCTCTTGCTTAAGTATAAATACGCACCCAGGTAAACCAAACTGACCACTTTCTCAATCTTATCATCATCAATGACGATCTCCACTCCTCCCTCATCCTCTCTACCCACTCTCTATCACTGTCTTTTCTGTATTCATATCTAAACCAATCTCCTTCAAATTTCTGTCAAAACTTCCATAAGTCCGTCTCAATACTATACTCCCAAACATCCACATGCGCAAATCACCACGCATCCACCATTTATATCACCATTCAGAATCCGGTAGATTCCTCTTTAACCTTTCTGATTACTATCTAGAGTAGCTATAAAGTAAGGGAGACGGCACTACCTTGTTGCTCCGTCCACCTCAAACCAATTTTCTCATTCTGACATACAGTTTTCCAACGTACACTCACAACGCTAATACAGCTTTTTTATTGCTACTCACTCAGTCTTCTCCTCCACTCCGTACACTTCCCCAAACATCCTCCAAAGTCTGGCTCTGGGTACCGAGTCAAAAGCCTTTCTTAGGTCCAAGAAGGCTATATATGTGCTTTTTTATTAAATTCCCAGCTCTTCTCCAACACTATTCTTAAAGCAAACAACAAGATCCGAAGTACTGCCTGCCTCCCTGTCCCCATATTGTTCCTCATTCCCCAACTGTAATTCTATCACTCTCTTAATCTTTCTTCTCTAAATCTTTCGTAACTTTCGTACTATATGATCCAATACAGCTATTCCTCTATAGTATATATATATATATATATATACACTTAGAAAAAAGTTTAGTTAAAAATAAACACTAAAATTAGTTTATGTCTACTTTTTTTTCGGTTACGGTGAGCTCCAACTTCTTAAAAAAAGTATTTTACTATTTTTGGATAGTAGAATGAAAACAACTACATGTATTAAAGTTAAAATTACTTTTTGTGTGATAGTAAAATGAACTTTTGTTTAGTAGTATAAAAGGACAATTTAATTTTAATATTTTTTTCTACCTACACCTTTTGTAGTAGAAAGAGAGGTGGTAAATTTTACTATGGTTTGAAGTCGTTATATTTACTACTTGTGTAGTTGTTGTGTAGTTGTCATTGTAAAATATATTCCACGCATTGACCACCATCATTATCAGCAACTTGAATTTACTTCAATACCTCATAGTATTACGTCACATCACGTCATTGAACTCGTATTGATATTGATTCATATTGATTCGATCACCGGCCCAGTCTGGAGTGAAGATTCGAACACTCACCTCTTTAGCTTCCGCGTGTTGTCTAACCACTAGACCAAGGAGGATGATGATTTTATACGAAAAAATTTTAATTTTATATATTTGCTTATCTCGTATATATATATATATATATATCTATATATTATTATATATATAATATATATATATATATATATATAATATATATATATATTATATATATTATATTAGTATATATATATATATCATATATATATATATATATATATATATATATACTGTATTATATATATATATTATAGTATATATAATATAATTATATTATATAATATCAATAATATATATATATATTATATATTATATATATATATATATCTATATATATTTTATATATATATATATATATATATATATATACTACTGTCAAAGATTCGGTTACACACACATCACACACACGATCCTCCACACACACCACACACAACTACAACACCAACACCACACACACACACACACACCACCACACACACACACCACACACACACACACACACCTAACAGAACAATGATTATTATTGGTATTATTATTTTTTATTCTTAATTTTATTAATATTTTATTATTATTATTATTTTACTTTTATTATTATTAATTATTATTATTATCTATTATTATCATTATTATTATTATTTATTTTATTATTATTTATTATTATTATTAAGGTTTGAGATTATTATTTATTATTATTATTATTATTATTATTATTAATTTATTATTATTATTATTATCTATTATTCATTATTATTATTATTATGCATTTATTATTATTAATTATTATTATTATTTATTACTCATTATAATATTCTTTATTATTATTATTTATTAATTATCTTATTTATTTATTACATATTAAATAATTATATTATCATTTTATATATATAATAAATTTATTATTATTATTATTAATAATTATAAATTTGATTATAAATATATATAATTCATTAATTATATATATTATAATAATAATTAATAACAATATAATAATATTAATATATATAATAATATATTATTATTATTATTATTAATTTAAATATAAATTAATTAATTATTATATAATTTAATATAATTTATTAATATAATTATTAATAGATATTAATTTATATTATAATTACTTATATATAATATTATATAGAGGTCTATTCGTCAATTTACTTTATGTATAATAGAATTAAAATTAATATTATATATTTACTTTGATGAATAAACTATGTTACTGATCTTAAGTATCTACAGAAAACTATAAATATTATTAATTCATAATGATAATTATATGATATACATAAATTTAAATCAATACTTACCAATATTTATATATTTCTGTTAATAGTACTAACTCAAACACATTACTCATATAAACTTGAATTTATTTGGATATTTTTTGTAACAGAAGGAAATGTCCCAACGAATACTTCACAGGTTGTCAACGTAATATGCAAAAATACTAATTCTTTCCAAGTTACTAAGTAGTAGGCCTAATCTCATTAAATTAGGTGTTATAGATTACTAAGATTTTATCGGTGTTGTTTGTAACTGTTATGTAGTAGAATTTACCACTATTGTGTCACAGAATGTTAACAATTTTGATAAAATTAATATCTTACTTTCAGAGTCAAACCTACATTATGAAAGTTCAGTGAACAACTATAAAAGTAAAAAAATTTACATAAAAATTCGTAACATAAACTACTGGGGAGTAAAATGTACAAAAAAAATAGTTAAACATACTGCTTACTACAATCTAGTAGTGAAACAATTTTCACTACACTAGAGGTCTACAGGCTACCATTATAAATATATATATATATATAATATATATTTATATATAGTATTATATTATATATATATATATATATATTATCTACTTATATAGTATAGTATATATATATATATATATATATTGCATATATATCTATATGATATATACTATATTATATTATAATCTATATAATATATATATATTTATATATATATATAATATATATAATATATATATATATATATATTATATATATATATATATATATATATATATATATATATATACATTACATATATATATATTATTTATTATATATATATTATATATATATATTATTATATATTATATATATATCAATATATAATATATATATATATAATAATATATATATATATCTAGTATATATATTATAATATATTATATATAAATATATATGGTTTGATAGGTTTTTGAAGTATAATCTAATTTATCTTGCTGAAAATCTTCATGCCAGGAAATGTGGTTCAGCCGTGCACATTGCTCGGAAAAACCTTTGGCACGGCAATCCTTAGGACATTTGACTGTATTTTTTTGTCGTACAGGAAACTCGTTCCCCTGCTCGACCACCGCTTCTGAGTGCTTTCTTCGACGCACTTCCTCTAATGCCAATCCTTATCGATACAGGACGCTGAAGATTTCTTGTTCTCCCTTCAAATGGTCTGGTTCCTTCCGGTAATCAACCTCCCCGTTTCCTGTGCGCCGCGAACGGTACTGCCATTGCTACTTACGGTGAACGTTCATGCACCCTCGACCTCTCCCTCAGGAGGGTTTCCCGATGGGTTTTCACAGTTGCTGCAGTCACTCAACCGAATATCGGTGCAGATTTTTGAATCATTTCCACCTACTGGTGGATCTTCGGAACCAACGCTTGGTGGATGGTAATACTACCCTTTTCTCCAAGGGCAACATCTCTCCTTCTGCAGTAGGGAACATTTCCGCTGTTCATCCTCCCATATCTTCTTTCCCCTTCCTCTCTCTCCTACAAAAGGACTTTCCATCTCTTCTGCACCCGTGCTCTTCAATTGCCCCAGTTAAGCATTCAGTTCTCCACCACATAGAAACCACAGGTCCTCCGACCTTTGCACGCGCTCGCCGCCTCGCCCCGGAGAAGCTGAAGATCGCTCGTACTGAGTTTGATCACATGCTTGAGCTGGGAATCGTTCGACTTCCAAGAGGAGTTGGGCTGCACCTTTACACCTTGTCCCTAAAGCTACCCCTGGGGACTGGCGCCCCTGTGGGGATTTTAGGGCTCTCAACTCGGTCACTGTCCCTGATCGCTATCCCGTCCCTCACATCCTGTCTTTCACGTCCCACCTCAGTGGTGCTACAATATTTTCCAAAAAAGATGTGGTCCGCGCCTATCACCGGATCCCTGTAGCACCCGAGGATGTTCACAAGACTGCGGTGATTACACTCTTCGGACTTTTTGAGTTCTTGAGAACCCCCTTCGGTCTACGGAATGCTGATTAAACTTTCCAGCGGTTCGTTGACACTGTCTTGTGAGGGACCTACATCGACGGCCTGCTTATAGCCTCACACTCCAGATTAGACGAATACGGTATCGGTATCATCCCGGAGAAGCCCCTTTTAGGTGTACCCCTTCGCACGTTCCTTGGAAAACACAGTCTCTTCTGAAGGTGTTCGAACTCTCCAGGAGCGTGCTGCCACCATTCGTGCCTTTCCTTTGCCTGAAATGTAGAAACAACTGAAGCAGTTCCTCGAGATGCTGAAGCTACAACCATTGTTTTCTACCTGCAGCAGCTGCTCTCCTCTGGCCTCTCACAGAGCTCCTCCACCCGAAGAAAAGAGGTGTCTCGGTCAAGGTAGAGTGGACAGAAGAAGGTCGCATTGCCTTCACTTCTGCCACAGATGCACTCGCGGACGCCACTCTCCTTGTTCACCCACAGGACTCGGCACCAACTTGCCTTCAGGTTGATGCCTCTGATTTCGCAGTCGGAGGCGTCCTGCAACACCTGAATGGTTCTTGGTCCCCTCTTGCCTTTTTCTCGAAGAAACTTCAGCCTGCTGAAACCCGCTACAGAGCCTTCAGCACAGAACTTGCAATCTACCTGGCAGTCAAACACTTCAGATACTTTCTGGAAGAAACTTCAGCCTGCTGAAACCCGCTACAGAGCCTTCAGCACAGAACTTCCAATCTACTGGCAGTCAAGCACTTAAGATATTTTCCGGAGGGTTTGGAATTTCACATTCTCACTGATCACAAGCCGATCACCTCCATGAGATCTAGAAATGAACGACACTCGCCAATGAAACTCGTCATTTGGAATATGTTTCACAATTTACGACAGACATCCATCACGTCTCAGGTACCTCCATATCTTCACTCTCTTTCATCAACTCAGGCGGATTTCCCTTCCTAGCATATAGAAGAAACTCCTCTGTGACATGTCTTCTGTTGCTCCCCGTCTTTTCTTCCTCTTGCTTTTCGCAAACCTGTTTATCTCGCTCTTCACTCTTTCTCACCCCGGTATCGCGGCTTCTCAGTCGCTGGTCACGGCTCGCTTTGTGTGGCCCAGTGTTAATACGGATGTGCGAAAGTGGGCTCGTGAATGCCTTCCTTGTCAGCGTTCTAAGGTGCACC
Source organism: Trachelipus rathkii (assembly GCA_015478945.1). Lineage (NCBI taxonomy): Eukaryota > Metazoa > Arthropoda > Malacostraca > Isopoda > Trachelipodidae > Trachelipus > Trachelipus rathkii. The sequence continues at coordinate 9,453 of JABUQX010045697.1, forward strand.
GACACACCAAAGCCCATCTAGGGGGAGTTTCTCCCCTATGGAACGTTTTGAGAAAGTGAACATCGACATGTCGGTTCTCTACGTCCTCCTAATGGGCATCCAATACATCCTTTACATCATTGGACCGATTCAAGCGCTGTCCGGAGAGCCATTCCTCTCAAAACCACTACTGTCGAAGTCATAGCTAAAGCTTTCATGACTCACTGGATTTCGCCTTTCGGCATTCCCCTTACTGTTACCACGAACCAAGGTAGACAATTTGAATCTTTCCTTTGGAGACATTTGACGCGCCTCCTTGGTTCTGAGTGCATCGGGACAACCAGCTTTCATCCGGCGTCAAATGGGATCATAGAAAGATTTCACCGCCAGCTTAAGTTATCTTTGGCTGCTTACCCATAGCATGAGCAATGGACTGAGGCTCTTCCTTTTGTACTTTTGGGCATCCGCTCCGCCCTCAAGGAGATCTTCCAAGTGCCAGCCGCAGAACTGGTCTATGGCTCTCCTTTACGCTTGCCAGAGAAGTTCTTTTCTCAAGCTTCCCCTTCCCCTTCGTCAGATACTCTCACCTACCTCACAAGTTTGTAGAACTGTGCTGTATCGTGCAGCACCATACTTTCAGACATTCAGACAGTCCACTTTTTCGTTTCGAGAGAACTGGCCACATGCACCCATGATTTCGTTCGTCACTGACGCTCCAAGACTGCTCTACTGACTGGCCCGTTTAAGGTCTTGAGCATGGCAGTGAAATTCTTCACCATTCAACGCCCTACGCCAACGAAGGTCGTTTGCATTGACCGTCTAAAATCAGCTTTCCAAGAGGCAAACCATCCGGAACCTTACAACTTTCCACCCCCTTCAGGCATTCCATTCCCTACTTCCCCATCCCCCTTGCATTCCCTTCATAATCTTCCCCTCCTTTGTCTTCTCCTTCCTGATTCTCCACCTCCTCATTCTTCAACACCTCCAGTACAGTCGCCTGTTTTTCCACTCCCTCATGCACCTGTCATTCGCTCTGCTCTGGCTTCTCCACCGGGTGAAAGAAGAACGCGTGCTGGTCGTCGGGTTCACATTACCAGCAGCTTCCTGGAATAGCAGAAACCCTGACCACCACACTGCATGGAGGTACTGTAGTGGTCAGACAGACTCTAAACATTGTTTTGACCTGGCCATTTTTAATTCCTTTAAACACTAGCTTAATGTTTGACCTGCATGCTTTCCCTAGAATCTACATATAACGTGTACTTTATTCACGCAGCTTTTCAACCACAAGCTTACATAGGTATGTAATCAATATTAAACCGATACTAAATATGAAAACCAGTGTTAGGCTAGATTATTATATAGGTATTAGACATGCGAACCATCGCATAATAGGCCAGCACAGGCCCTAATATAAGAAAGTGTAGCTCAGGACACTAATTAGCTTCAGTTGAGGCCGGAAGGTCAAGGATAGACTCTTTAGGGCCCCAGCAGAAAGGAGCATCAATGCTAACAGGGGGATTCTGTATTTCTCGGGGTATCTCAGAAATGAGAATGCAACATAGGTGTGGCATTGATGCCCCTTTCATAAAAGCCCAGAGCTTCGGCATCGGCCGAAGGCTCTGTCCATATATATATATATATATATATATATATATATATATATATAAATATATATATTAATATATATATTATTGATATATATATATATATATATTATATATATATATATATATATATATTAGTATATATATATTATATATATATATTATATATATACTATATTATATATATATATATATATATATATATATATATATATAATTAATATATATAAGGGAGGTAGTGATATATATAGTATATTATAATATATATAGTATATACATGTTGTATCATAAATTATCGTCATTATCGGCAGGCATAATTTAATATCAGCTGGTGGTATGGAATTGAGATTTGATAAGACTCCTACTTAAGAAATATATATATAATATATATAATATATATATTATATATATTATATATATATTATATAGTATATATATATTAGTATATATATATATATTATATATATATATATAATCATATATATCATATATATATATAATATATATATATATATATAATAATATATATATCATATTATATATATATATATATAATATATATTATAATATGTTATGTGTCTTAGGTAAAGTTTGGAATGTGATACGATATATTTAGAAAATCGAAAATTAATTATGATATCAAATATAAATATAAAATTATAAAATTTTTAAGATACGCTATATTAAATATTTTGGGTTGGTGAAGGCGCTTGCACCCGTATATACCTTCTTCATTGATTAGATGTCTAGTTTTATTGTTCAAGAAAATTAATAATTATATGAGGTATATGTATTAGTATAATACCACGTTGTGGCTTACGTGATCATTGGTTCGATTAAGGGGGGTATTATCATCCACGGTCGGAATTGTACGACTGCCGCCGATAAGTATGATCGGTGAGAGGGATGTATACAGTGGGTATAACTGGTTCATAAGGGTACTGGTAAATGATATATGATATTACGAGTGCATATTGAGAGTATGTATATCGATGTTATATAGTGTCGTATCGGTGAGGTCGTCGTATGGAAGGACTTGTATATATATAAGACTACGGATTTTGCTACTATCATGAATAGGGATATGCATGTTTCTATTCAGAATACGCAACTAGAGTTCACTTACTCGTGCGTATGAGATGAATAGAGTAGTTAATGAGTAGAGGATATATCATATTCTATCCTACCCTGACTTATTTAGTGCGATAACCACGTAGGAAATGGCGATTGGGGAGGTTTGAGGTAGTATATATATAGCTTATTAAAGTCACCGTGTATGTGCTGGATTCGTAAAAGCGCTGGTTTTTACTAACATGAGAACTAGATTCACTATAGTCAGTTCAATTCCGATATTTGAGGGGATGACGGGAAGTAGGGCCATGGCCCCCCTAGGAATTTCAAAGCTCTCTCTGTGCAGTGTGATTGTTTGAGACACCGAGTAGAATCTCGAAGAAGCGCTTTTTGTTTTGCTGAAAAAAAATTAATATATATATTTTAGGGGAGATAGGTGCAGTGATACGTAGGTTGGACATGCATCTTGGGCTGTATGACACTGCGGGGACTGATTGGACTATACTTCTTACGCCCGACTGCTTATACGCTCGCGTTGACTTATGCCGGTTTTGATGACTACAGTACAGGAGGGTGATGATGATTGAGTATACTTTAATAACGTTTAATGGTTAGTGTCGTGTTTGCTTCTCATCTGATAGTATTTGCAGCCTGAGATTAGCACGGTCGGTACGTGAGGTAGAGAGATTGCGAAGTTGCGGAAGATTTATATATATAATATATATATATATATATATATATATAGTGCAAGCGCTAGCACGGGTTATATATTATGTACACAACGTGCTCATCACCATGCTCACTACACACGTCGCCACGAGTTCGCATATATTACTAATAAAGGTTGGAGTATTATGCGGGGCTCTATTCAGACGTGACTATAAGGGAGTGAGCGATATATATAGCTAGGATCTCCTCATCATACGTTAGTCATACTACGAGGGCCATAAGAGAGTTCAATATCACTCGTGCGAGGTGAGAAGAAGATCGAACATTTGCAAACATTGCATCAATAAGCCTAGAGAGCGCTAGCTCAGTCGTCTAGCCTCCACTCCCTAAGGTTGCAGTCGAGCAACTAAACTTCCGCCTCACCCGAATATCCTGGCTGTAAACTCAGTTAAAATACACATTTCAGACTTATGAAACTGTACGACAATAGCTTACATTTTTAATGGCAACAATTTAACAGCTCTTTTTGATCGGTATTTGATAGCATTTTAAACGGTTTTTGTTTGGTTTTTAATACATGACAAGGATAGCACGAGAGAGGTATCTGGAACTCGGTGAGCGGAGTCCACATTTTAGACACTCACTATCTTTCACTGCGGTTAGAAGAAGTCAATCAGATGTAGTCGCTGCTGATATTACTGACTATCATGGTGACGATATGTTTTCTGACATTGGTACAATATATGCTAGTAAGTCGGGAGAGCTTTTTTTGACCTCTAGAACGTCATTTTGCGAGATTGGTGACGGATATTAGTCGCTGAGGTGGATGTTGGTAGTGGTAGAGCTTGGTATCTCGGGAACCGTCTTTCTGTGAAGTTTTGTACTATCAGTGAGCGCTCTAAATTGTTTGTCTCTGTGATTTTATTCATTACGTTTTCTTATAACTGTACATGAGTCTATTGGAGTATATAGCTTCAAACTTGAATATAACCATAGCTGGGTCTATTACGCCAAATAATGCAAATGTCTAGTTTTTTGATTTTTGGAAAATTGGTGCTCAGCAATACAAAAAAGACAAGGAAAGACATATGAGGAGGTTGGAGCGGTTTTGACACATAGTTATGTTATATTTGTCGTGGCTCGTTGTGCGGGTGCGCGATGCACGCTGGTGCAGGATCTGCCAACATCAGAGATGTGTTGGCGCGGCAAAAGATACAGAGCAAACTAATTATGTTGGATTGTACGTAGCGGCATTCGATGCGGAGTCTCATCTCGCTCATTATCCATCTCTCCTCCGCCGGTGTCCTGTGTTCCCACTTGCGCATTTCTCTCTTTGGGTCCAGGAATTCATTGACTATATTCCTTTCGAAAAAAAAATGTAGAGGGACACGGTATTGAGCTTGCTGCATATACATAAGTTATAGAGAGAATCTCTATTTCGTGAGGATGAAATATAAAGCGTTCGTAACAGATCGACTCACAAGACTGGCCACGCAACGAGGTGCTCTATTCTCGTTATAAGATTGACATCATAGTCATCAGAGGTTAAAGAAAAGCTGTAGGTTTCTTTCTTGGCGAACGCCCATTCGCTATCTCAGAAATTGTCCCTGAAAAATTAAGAAATTTTATGTCCACTCCGCGTGTCTTTCGTGGTGAGCCTGAGAGGTGGGTCACAGCTCTATAAGTACAGAGGGTCCAAATCCCCAATTTGAATGATGCTGTGCCCTTGAAACTAGAAATAAATATATATTTAATTGGAAACTACTGTTGAAGAAGTGTCCTAATGTTCGCCTTGTAAATTGTCTTATTTATTATTATTATCTATTATTTATTATTATTATTTTTATTATTATATTATTCTTATGGTGAGGTATTCTTGAATTTCAATTTGCAGTAGGGATGTGTAGTGATATTCGAGGTGAGTTATAATTATTTTTATTGTCATGCTACTGACATTGTGCGGCGTCCGACATGGGCGACTTGATTTATGTTCGGTGCTTTGACAGTGGATACTAGATTATATAGACTTCTGATTCTTACTTGCATTAGATTTGTTTTTTTTTTACTAGTTTGGTCTTATTTTTGAGGTCACTTTATTGTCATATCTACTTCAGACTTAGCATGATTGCTTTGATTTGGAGTGGAGTGAACGATTCGCAGTGAATTTGGTTAGAGCCTCTTGGTGATATAAGTTATTCAGCTCGTCTCACATGTTACCAGTTATGCCCGGTTGCCACGTCCGAGGACAGGCATATGTTGTCCGTGTGGTCCTTTTCGAATAACTGTGTTATATATTATATATACCTATTTATCTAACTTATCGCTCACCTATAGTCGGCACCAGTCTTTTTAAAAGTCTAGCAATTTTTTGCCCCATTCTACTATTTCATATATTATATATATCGAGTGTGCTATATATATAACTATATATATATATATCATAAATATATATATATATATATATATATATCTTATATACTGCCACTGTCTGTAGATCGATTTGAGGTATGGCTGGACTATTTATGATGACTAAGTACTAGGTGAGTTATCTAGTTAACTCAGTACAGGTATCGAGCGTAGGTGGGATTACATCATGCATCTACGGACATGTATAGCACTCTCACTACATCTCAGTATATAAGATTGCTACAGGAGTGTGTGAGAAGAGGAGAAGAGAGAGAGTGATTTTGAGAGAGTGTACAGCACACGCGCATTGGTCCGGACTCGATTAGGACGTTAAGATGTGAACTGTAGTCAAGCTTAAGTTGTTTGCAGATGTCATTTCGTGCGAGGCTGTGATAGTCTGGACATAGTACTTATATATGTCTAGCATTCATTACTGCAACAGAATGAGTACGGACGAATTGAAATGAGGGTTGCCGATAATCTGATTCTGCCTTACACGATATGGGCCCGTGCACTCAGGTTGGTACTGAGTGGATTTGTACTAGTGTTAATGCAGATGACAGTGCTAATGCCGCCCGAGTATTGTTGGCACCTGTATTAATCATATGAATGAGGCTTCCGCATCTGCCGTAGAACCAGCTGTTGAAAATCGTTGTATGGATATTGGAAATTACATTACTCAAAATAGAATTCAATACTAAAGATGGATTAAAGTTTGATTTATTAACAAAACCGTACAAACCACTAAGAACTTACAACTTTAAGCAAGATATCACAGGAGGCAAACGGGCTTTCCTTTACGATTTGGCAAATCAATACAATTCGATTGTTAGTCATATTCAATATAAAATTCAAATAGAGCTCTTCTGTAAATTATGCGTGTTATTAGGCCTTGCGTCAAAAGAGGGTTTTTTGGGTTCTATTTATTGTCAGACCAATCTTAAAATAATAAAAATTCACTCACTGCAAGGAACCATGTTAATTCTCAGTTGCATAGATGCTGGCGGAGTACGGGCATCGGTGGACAATTTTGGGTGAACAATAGATTGTGTAAATAAATTCTGTTATTATAGGTGTTTAGTGTTTCAGAGTATTGTAGCATGGTGAGATGTGATTTATGTGGTCAGTGCTCTTTGGGGGACTGAGTATATCAAGCATGACAGGCTGCGTATTTACTTTATGCGGCGATGGCCCGGCGGTGAGTTGTTTACGTGCACGGCACTGAGTTACGTGTGTCTGTACGTGTGTAGAGGAGTGTATTGAATGTTTGACCGTCGGGCGGGGGATGTCGGTGATTTCACTCAGAGTGAGCGATGATTTTGTCCGTGGGTGTTCTCGACACATAGTATCGTGCCTGGATTTACTTGCAGGCGTGGTTGGTGATTTATAGCTATGTGGGGCCGTGCATCCAAGTGCGGAGACGAATAGGCTGTGGTGCGAGCGTATGACTCCGTGCAGATAAGTCGGTGTCCCCCCTTCCACATACGGTTTCCGCGCTCAAGACGCGGTGTTCGAGTATGTTAGTCTCTCAGGTTCGAGTCGTTTATGGTGAATAGAGAGTCATACGTCGTTGTGCATTCTTTCGACATCAGTCAAGGGCACAGAGATTTATAAAGTTACGTGACTGTATTAGATGAGACATTGTCTTTAGGCCTCATGTATATTCACAACCGATGAGCTAATGTAGTCTTGAAAATTATTCTGCTTCGACATTTCATCATATATTAATTACCACGCCAGTTCGGCTGAAGGTAGTGGCGGGAGTGGATGGCGGGAGGCGGGGGGTAATTGTAGAAACACAGTGTGTGAGGAAGTGAATCGATGTGAATACTTTTCACTGAATTTTTAGCGGATGAAACAGCAGACTTTTCTGGGGTGGCAGCAGATGTCAATTTGACGTACTTTTCGTTGAGATAAAGGACGTTGAAATTAGAAAAGAATTTTTTACATAGGTTTTAACATCGCGCGTTTGGAAAGAATTAGAGGGGGATAGCTGAGAAGATAAGTAGGGGCGGAGGAGAGGGGGGTGGCGATGGGGGGGGGGTTTGCGTCCTTTTGTTTCAATTTACGTTTTGGAGAGGATGCATCGTGTGCGAGCCGTTGCCTGTCTGCACGTTGCCTTATTGCTGAGCGAGGACCAGGGGGCTTACTTGACTTAATGTGTGGGTTAATGGAAGGGGGCTTAATGTGGTGAAGGAAGCGGGTGGAGGAGGGAGAAAGGGGGGATGGAGAAAGAGGTTCGTTGGGGACTTGAGATTTGGATGGAGTGGTTTACGCCAAAATGCAATCCAAGACAAAAACAATCACATATGGAAAATCATATCACACACAACCACACCAGAATAGAAAAAGAATGGACATGTTAGGAATAATAAGAAAAAATCATTATCCCAAGAAAACGCCCACGCTTTTTTTTTTCACAAATGACTGTGCCTTCTCTGTTCTCATTTGCTTAAAATAATTAGTTGTCTAAATGATTGAATATCTTTTTTTTTGTTACCACGCATTTCGAATTTACTATGCGCCGCAACAGTGAATAGAGTTATAAGATTTTTTTTTTTTCGTGAAATGATGTTTTTCTGTGGTTATTTACTTGATATGAATATACCAATGCTAGGCGAAACAAGATGGTCCTCAAAAAACAAGTCCAAAGAAATTTTTTTTGAAAATTTCATTCACATTAAATCGGTTTTGGAAACTTTGTCGTCATCAGATTCAGAAGAAACTAAGGCCACAGGAACAGCAGGCATTTAACTTCTCGTCAGCAAAAAAGGAACTCCTCTACATACATGTATTTGCTTATTTATCCTGGCCTAAGTATTCTCTTCTTACTTTGTGAGCCTGTCACGACTCACGCAACAATTCTTCAAAACTAAAAACTATCAATCTGGAATGAGGTTTTAGTCAGACGTTGAAAAAGGTGGTTAGAACATAGTAAAAAACGAATAGAGTACGAAAAACATGTCGCAATCTGTTTTCAAGGAACTTTTTACCAGTGTTAAGGAAACGTTACAAGAAAATTTTTTATTATAGAATTCTCAATGCTAAACGTATAGTGTCCAAGAACAAATGCAAAGACCTAACTTTTCATGTAGTTTCTGTGGAGGATTAATTTCAGAGTTTCCGCTATTTATCCATACCTAGATTCACTGAATTGGTCTCTGCAATATCAGTTTTCGGACGAGAACAACATGAATACCACATTTATCTGTATTTTAAACACACCCCCTAGAATTAAAAAATTTAACCATACGTCTGATATTAAGAAACAGAAAAATTGAATCACTTCAAACTATATAAATATTGAGTAAAACTTTAAAGGTGAAGCAGAATCATGGTTCAACTTATGGAAGATCAGATGGGAGACCAAGGGTTAGATGTAAACGAAAATGTGTGCTATAGTGAACTGATTCTAAAACATTGCGCTTTTTTCCCTGTTGTTTTTTACAGTCATTTTAAAAATCTTCTAAAAACGCTTCCACCAAATACGACTTGCATATTGGACGATCATTCAGAGACTTTAAGATACAGTTAAAACTGTGGATAGGTTCAATCATTTTTTGAAGATCGATTAAAATGGATTTGTGTTTGCTCAGTGGCACAGTATAAAATATTTCTACTATATATTTATATATAATATATTATATAATTATATATATTATTTTTTTACTATATTTATATTATTATATATTATATATATACTATATATATATTTAATAATATATATATATATATATATTACTATATATATAATATATATATATTTTTAACTTTTACGTCTTCTCTCTTCAGGAGCCTCTTCGGCTGTCAGCGGAGGACAACGATCTCGATTTCACTGCTAGTCCTTCTCAGAGTATGGACATCCCCTCGTCCATCAGCTGGCGCATCTCGGGCAGTCCATGTCTTCTCAGGGTTCCACTCTCTATGCAATTACGCATTCTTTCCATCTTCCCCCTCGATCTTCCTCTTCGGCCTTACTATCCCCATTCCACTGTTCTCGCACCACCGAATCACCTTCTAAAACTCGCGACCGTTTCTTCCGGCATCCTTACTATATGGCCCCACCATCTCAGTCTCGCCGAATCTACCCGATCTTTATCCTGTTTCAATAACACAGGCAACTCACACCAATTCTCTCCCTAACCCATTCGTTTCTCACTCTATCTTCCTCGTCTTTCCACTATCTCCCTCACAACGCTTCATTTCAGCAAGCTCGAGTCCTTTTTCTTCTCTTGTTTGTATGCTCAATGTTTTCTGCTCATATGTCAAATGTTGGGTGACCAGTATGCTACTCAAAATATAAAATCTTCTTCACTTTTATATCCATCACACGATCCTTCATAATTGGATATAACGCTCTCATTGTTCTTGCGTATTTTTCCATTCTTGCCTTCACTTCCCGTACACATCCCCCCTTGCTTGTAAATACGCCACCCAGGTAAACAAACTGATCCACATTTCTCAATCTTTCATCATCAATGACGATCTCCACTTCTCCCTCACCTCTCTACCCCTCTCATTATACTGTCTTTTCTGTTTCATCTCTAAACAATCTCCTTCAAATTTCTGTCAAATACTTTCCATAAGTCCTCTCAATACTCCCTCCTCAAAACTCCAACATGCCAAATCATCCGCATAGCCATTATATCACCATCCAGATTTGAAATTTCCTCTTTAACCTTTCTGATTACTAACATCTAAGTAAGCTATAAAAGAGTAAGGGAGACAGGACACTAACCTGTCTGGACTTCCGTCCCCACCTCAAACATTTCTCAATTTTACATCCTGTTTCTCCCAACATTTAACATCACAACAA
>JABUQX010045697.1:25000-37428 GCA_015478945.1 Trachelipus rathkii
GGGGTAATAGGTCTTCAGTCAGGGTCTCTTACATCCCAATAGCAAATCTATGAGATGGACAGCTGTTTCAAAATGGCTTATGTAGCGGGGTCGTCCCGCGTTAAAGCCGTTCACGTGTGTGACTAGACCCGGGTAGTGAATTAAACATTATTTTACACCCACCCGAACCGAACCGTGGAGGGTTTTCTGAGAATAAACGGACAACTCTACCATTTGGCTCTTTGGTTTTTTTTGGGGTGTCGGAGGGGGTTTTACTTTCAAATCCGATTGTTCGGTGGTTCTGTGGACCGTTTTTCCACGTTCCCTTGTTTTGTGGTCGTCGTCTTGTGCGTGTTCTTTTTTGTTCTTTTTGGTGTGAGAGACTAGGTGAGGCAGGGGAGGGCAGTTTTATTAGTCGGGCGGGGCGGGCGAGGAGATACTCTCCGCGGGGTTAGGGCCTCGGGTGGGCCTCGTATCTGTGTTGGGGCGCCAGGTAATTAATAGTAATCATCGCTTGTTGGTGGGTAATCTTGGGGTTCCTTATCACTCTCATCTTCCAGACTTCCTGTGTTGCCGCTCTACCCTCTCCGCATGCTGTTTGCCGATCATTACTCTCCCTTACCTTTTTTTTTTTTTTTTTTTTTTCACTCCCTTTAATAGGCCCTTGACGAATACTATTTTACCCAGTAATATTTCTGTATATTGTTTACATTTATTTCCTTCTTCACTTCTACATTATTAACTAATTTAAATTATAATTTAATGATATAATTTATTCTCTTTAATCTATATTCTCTCTCTCTTTCTATCACTGCTGTTAATTAATATACATATACTATATCTTCTTTTATTCCTTTATTTTGGACTTGCTTCCGGTCTTTGGCTTTGTTTGTTCCGCTTCCATTTTTTTATGCTCCACTCTTTTCTTTTTCGCGGTTATGTTTCTTTAATGCAGACTCTTTATGCCTGCCTGATTCGTTCCTCCTTGACACCTTCTATCACCAAAACATTGTACTAAATTCACTTAAGATCTATAAATAACTATAGAACCATAATAACGTAACCTAACTAACCTAACGTAAACCTAACCTAATTAACCTAACCTAGCGGTAGAACAGTAACTAAACGTGAACCATAACTAACTATACAACCATAACCTAACCGTAACAAGCTCTCAGAAAACACTCAGCCATAGACCAACCATAACCTAGAAAGAAGAAGAAGAGAGAGAGGAGAAGAAAGAAGAAGAACGAAGAAATGAAGCAAGGAGTAAAAGCAAGATATAGAAGAAAGCAAAGAATGAAGAAGAAACGAAGACAGTAAAGACAGAAGGATAGAGAAGAAGAAGAGCAAAGAAGAAGAAGAAGATCAAAAGAAAGAAGAAAAAGAAGAAAGATAGAAGAAGAAGAATGAAGAAAAAGATATATACTCATGTGGATCACATAGTGCAGATGTTTACTGATAAATTCCTACTCATAAAAGCTCGTGCAAAAAAGAGACGATATAAACATAAATAATAATCTAATCCATCAAACAGGCTGAGCGAAGAAAAAAAGTTAGGGGACTCCCTAAAGGAGTCTCTTGAAGACTGAGCTGTTCGTGCTAGAGGCTGCTGCATCTTGTCTGATGCCTTGGCTCCTTTTACCTTCTCCTTTTCTGTTCTAGGTCTTCGTATTTCTATCTCCTTACCCTCCCTTTCGTCGTCTATCCTTCTCTTCACATCTGAAGTCCTTACTTGGAGGACTTCTTTCGCGTTTTTCTGCTCATATAGTACTCTAACTCAATATTTGGTATCATTATCTAGTTTCTGTAACAGGTTATCTTTTCGGGTTACAAATTTGATTCTACTATGTATGCATAATGTTCTTCTTCTCTATATTTTCTTCACATTCAGTCTCTATATATCTTATCAATTATTTTCGTATACTAAAGTTATGAAATAATATAATAGGGTGCCGAGGGCAGGCTATAATCTAAAGGTGGCCCCGACTTCGATTTTTTTTTTAGTTCAGAGGAACCAATTTCACACGGAAAGATAAGATAAGATTTATATACCTTATGATAGGAAAATAAAAATTTCATATTAATAAGTCAATTTTATCTCGACTCACGCTATCTTATAATACATATTATATTATTACATCTACTTCACCTAACTAAATTAAGTCTGGGTCACTCTGTACTTCGAAATTACATTTTCCTAATGCATTATCTTGTGAATTTATCACAGAACTTTCTTTTTTATAAACGGAGCTATTTACTCTTAATTACTATTTTTCTGGTTATTTCTCGTTTCATATTAGACTGACTTAGGCTGTTTGGTGCCAGTTTATTTGTGTGGGTTATGGAGGGGTCTGTTCTTGTAATATTTTTTTTATTAACTTTTCTGCTTTCAAGATTTTATATACCAATATATCTACAATCTTATTTTTACTTCATTTTCTATATTAGTTAATTATTTCAATATTTTATTATTCTCTTATCTTTCTATTTTTTTCTCTACGACAAATTATATTCTATATGATTAAAGTGTTGTTGTTTCATAAAGTAATAAACCAAGATTGCATTTTGAAAATCTCAGGTGCAGGAAGCCAATTGTCTATACATGTAACAGTTGGACCAACAGTTTGATTTTTGAAATTTCAATTTTTAATTCTAGGTATCAGTTTCTTTTCACTCTCTGATTACTATTATCATATAAACTGTATTTCTTAGATCACCATTTATTTTTATATTTAACTCAACTAGTTTTGCTTTCTCTGGGGGAATACTTAACATTTATAAACAACGTTTCGTGAAATTTGGTTCCATCGCCTACTATATATAATTACGGGTATATAGTAGGTAGTTATTATTATCTAAGTCGTAGGTTATGCGTCCGAGGTGGTGCTATTATAATATATATTTTATTATTTAGATGAATAACTATTATATCATACTACTTGATATTATTAATAGCGGTAGCGATTAGTTATAGGTAGATATTGATAGATTTATATATATATATTAGTATGGTAGTAGTACTAGTGATGGGGTGAATCATTTAAGTTCTGTGAGGTAAGATTGCGGTCACATTTTAGGGTTACAATATGGATGCGAATAGTAGTAGGGTGGGGAGTTATATTATATGAACGCTTAGGCCATTGTCCCGCTATGAGAGTATTGGAATTCCATAGGGGAAAAATGTGTTAGAACACACTAATGAAAGGAGACTTGTGAATAGTTTTATTTTTAGCGAAATTAATGTTAGAGTCAGAAACTCGAGAGATGGGACTAATTAAAAAAGTTTTATTTCACTACCATTGCTGTGGGAGTGGGAGATATAAAACGGTTCCGAGTGTAAGAAGAGGTTGATAATTGGGATTGTGGCAAGATTGTCTGTTATTTGTGCGTTTTTTTTCCAGCTATAATGTAACGGAGAAGATGATTTTATTTAGCGGGTTGGTGCACTCATTCAGACGCGCCCTAGCTTTTTGGCTAATACTAAGTCAACGCGTGTACGACCAAGGCATTTCATTAGCCAAGACAGATTAACGGAGCAAAGGGAGTTGAATAAGAAGAAATACAAATGTTTTTGGAAGACTTGCAACAACAAATGGACTGACGGTAGCACTGCGGCGGGCAGTGTAATCCGATCTCGGTTTGTTGCTTATAAGCGGTATTTGTTGGGAGAGCGCCACGGACACTTATAATAACAAAGCCACACGACTAACATACTTCACGTATCTATTTTCCAAACAGCTTTCATGGGATTCTTAAGAAAGCATTTGATCCTCGGTCAGACTTATCAGAGCGAGACGTGGTGAGAATGATTGGTGATTCTACTACTAGTGTGCGACGGAAAAAGAATCTAGTGTAACTTGAAAGGAAATTTATATATCCGAAGCCACGCGTCTTCGAGCCGCATTCAGCGTTTTTTTAACGCGAGTAAATTGAGATGTACTACAGGATCACTCGATAACTTAATAAAAGATATGTAGAAATTGTTTAAAGAGCGTGGCAAAAAAAATGGTGAAAACGAGAAAATCAAAACAAAGAATAGGGGGCTTCAAGTGAGGCTCGCACATGGGGGACTAGAGCGTCGCCTTAAAGCGGTCTACCGTTTACATTAATTCCGATACATTGACGACCTTTCGTTAAAGGGCGTGCGGGCCGTGGTAGGAACTCCGGACGCCACGCTTTACGAGGCACATATATTCGGAGAGAGGAGTCGGGCGGGTTTGTCCGTGAAGACTGGGGTCTCACGGAGGGAAGTGTGTGGCCTAGTAATGGAAGTTTGGGTAGGCCTACGAGTCTTGGGGTGAGGTTCGCCACGGTAAGGGAGCGAGAAGTGATCCGACTCGCTTGTTCTTGATTTTTAGGGCGGGGTTTGTTAGTTAAAAGCATTATAAAAATTGAAACTGATCTGGAAGGTTGGTGACAAATCGATGGAAAAAGCGCGACTCCTTGCTATTATCTAGGTTTATGTCCATGCAGGTCCAATTAACTCGGACTCGACATCGCTACGCAGTCCGCAAGAAGCAGTGGAAATGATATAGAAGTCCATTAGTGATAATATAGTATTGTGCAGTTTACTGAATCTAATAGCAGAGTTTAGGTTTCTTAGGTTGAGTTTTCAGCTGTTGAGGAGACAGAGAATAGTAAGCTAAAAAAGGAGTAGTAAGCTCAAGGAGGCAAACAAGCTCAGATCGGGCAAGAGTTGTTAAAAGCGAGAGAGAGAGAGTCGACATATACATAATGAGGTAAGTTTCTACACATTATCATTGAGGTGAGGTGCTGTGACTTATATATACGTGAGTGATCTATTTATTATTTGGTCATTTGCATTCACCTGGTTATAACTCCTACTTTTGAGCTATTAGAATGCCCACATTGAGGCATATTATACGTACGCGGTGATTGAGGGACGGTGTATCGTATGTATACTAGGGGTTATTAGCGGGGATGTTAGTTATGAGGTAAATAGCGGTAGTCATCAGCTTATAAGTGTAACCGCACTGGGTTCTATAGTGAGCCGCTTGGTTATCTAGTGTTGGCCGTCGACTTGGCAGACTTGCGCTGGTTGGAGTAGGTTTATGTAGTATAGGTATAGTGAGCTGAGTTTAGGCGTTATTTCTCGGTAGTGTATTAATATCTGATGCTGATGGGTGGTCTCCGGCCGCGCGGCGCTGCGGGTGAGCAGCTGGATTACTCTTAGCGTGGGCACAGACCAGCGACAAGCCTGGCTGATAGTACCGCGCTGTCCGCCCGTCTGAATAGGACTATGGCTAGTAGTTCATTGCATATATTCTTCTTCCGCACAGATTCTGTTTCTCAAACTATGGAAACGACGCTCACGCATTCAGAATCTGAGGAGAATCGTGAGATGTTTTGTCCCCACAGAACGTCGGGAAGTGCCGTTAGGCCATTGCGTGGCTTGCGGACTAGAAATGGTCTCCTGGCGTTTCGTTCCCTTTCCAACCCAGCAAAAAAATTTTCAATTGGTTCCTATTACATTTTCCTATTTGCTCCTTATATGGTACCCATATGAAACTTTGTTTCCTAATCAGGTAATACCGATCGCTTTTATTCCTATGAGCGACTCCGTATACTCGTACTTATAAGATATCTCTAGTATTTTTGTGTGGATCTCTATACGCAATTATTTCCATATAAGTATATTGATTCGGATATTTTTTACCCTTTATGAGCCTAATTTATATTGGTATAATATATCCTTTTATATATAATATGGTAGAATATATTAATACCATGTATGAGCACCTGGAGCAATACCACATCATATTAATCTGAAATCTATCCAACAGATCGACTTAGAGACCTAGCGTTTTTCACACTGTTTCCTTCAAGTGCTCGAGAAATTGAATCCTTTAACTAAAAGGAATTATATGCAGTACGTTGGTGGGAAAATAGTGTTAGACCAAAAGGTGAACGTTTTAATCTGGCTTTGTTATTAAGAACACAAACCAACACATGGGAAAAATACAACAAGCGCAATGTTTTAGGATCAGTTCACTATAGCACACACATTATTTTCGTCTACATCTAACCCTTGGTCCCATCTGATTTCTTCCATAATTGAACCATGATTCTGCGCTGCTCACTATTCCGATATTCTCATATTGTATAATAAAGTTTTGAAGTGATTCAATCTCTTTTCTTTTTACTTCGCATTTGGTAATTAATAACTCTCACTATTGCAATACGAGAGTGTGAAATATAGAGTAAAACTATGCTAAGCACCGCAATCAAAGTTGATTGTCGGTCACTTTCGTGGTTAGTTGCGGTCTCGTACTCAAAGCGAATTATATGACACTATAGGATCAGAGATAATGCAGGTAAATCCTAAGGTATTATAGTAGTATATATATATAATATAGAGAGAGACTCACACTAATAAGACCCTCCACAGAATCATTACTCCAGTAATATATAAGTAATAGGCGAGTATAGTGATTCTTAAAAGTTAAAATTGAGTTATTGCCAGTATTTTTATGAGAGTATTAATTAGAAATAGAATATTGAAGATAATAATATGTATTACTTCTCAAGGTTTTAGTAATTTCAGTGTCATTAGATAATCAATAAATGCCAAATAAAAGACAAATTCTATTATTCTTTAAGTAATTATATATAAATAAATGTTAATATCCTTTATATATAGTGTATAATCACTATAATATATCGTATATAGGCATATATTAGAGTAGAATTCTATCACATTAAAAAGTAGTATAAAAATATATATTCAGGAGTAGGTGGTATAGTATAATTCATTAACACTGGTAATATAAAGTTCTACTTGAAAAAGCATTATATCACACTGTATTTTTCGTCTTATTGTTATTTCTACTTTTCCACTATATATTATATAACACCTTTATATATACACTACTAGTTCAGTATTTTAATGATCAGTTTTACATTAGTGAGAGAGAATACCTTAATACTATCCTAAGATATTATGAACGATAAGTACTTATTATAGTTTAATGAGTGATATGATTATAATTATGATACTAATAGAGTATAACTAGAATCACATAGAGAGATGTTACTACGCGGCTCACCAACAGCTAATTAGAGGATATACTTGTCTGGTTCAGGAAGGTATATAGTAATATATCAACTAACTCTAGTTATGATCACAAACGCGGTAAAATGCTATGAGTGAGTGAGGGGACTATATATTATATAGAGAGAGGATATATTGAGGGATTCACCATTGGTTGGTCTAATGGACGTAAAGTTGCATCTCACCTCATAAAGGTAACGCTAAAAAATAACTCATCCACGCTAAAGCTTTAGCCTAATATATTTGAGCAACCAGTATTTGTGAACTAGTGGTGATTATATGAATTGTATCTGTCTGAATCTTTATGACTTAACAAGTAACCAATATTAAATACTTCCAAGATACCAGAGTATTTATGTATATATATATGAAAATTAGATACTAATTTATTACTGTGACGAAAAAAAGGATTGAGTGCTGATTAGGACTTATATTATTATGAGAGATTATACCCAATTTCCCCAATATATTATCAGAAATATTGCATACAATTTCACAAATACATGTATTCATATATTATATACAATTTTCCCAATATATTGACTCTATATTGCATACAAAACTATATTTACACGAAAATCATTATTATCCTATATTATAATCATTCTTTATTACCACTGGTGCCCATTATAAGTATATTTATTATATCAGTAAATATTCTAGAACTAAGAATATCATACATGTATACTATTATAATATACTAACTAAATATTTTAAAGTCACTAATATATGAGATAATAGTCATATAGTGTATATTATAAAGTTTGGAGATGGATATAATAGAGTCGCGATAATTTCATATGAGGTGACACTTTGCATCTTTATTTTCTATATTCACATTACATTACAACCCTGAACGGAGCCCAAGAATAATATTTCTATCGAATGTTCTACTCTATCACAAAGTACACATTTGAATGTATCTTGTTAACCAATCAATCTAATTCACAATCACCGACACTTACAAATTCACGTAGAATTAATCTTGAGATAATATTTTATAATCACTTGAAATCATATCACTATAGGCTTATAAAATAGTCGATATAATGTAGCACTCAAACAGAATACTTCATTCAGCATAGTTTCACATACAGTCAATGTTATCTATATGAGCATATGTGGAGTTATCTATGAGCAGACCTATAGTGAGTGAAATAGGTAAAACCATAGTAGATGAAAATCCTACTGTTTATACTCTAGAAAATTCTAAGCAGTAAATTACCAAGAGTTGAGTAAGTATACTATAGCAGTTTGACTAGTCTCGCAAAAAGTACATTCACAATAGATGTTTACACGTAAGTTATTGTTGATATATTCTCGCTAGTATGCTATTTGATCGAGGATCGTTTACTAGTTGGCTAGTATAATGATACTGAGCTTAAATTGAGCGTCCTTGAGGTCTAGTTCGAGTCTGTTTATCGAGATCAAGGTAGCATGAGACATAATTGCACTATGCAACATGTTGTCTCATTGCCAGATTCTTCTATCTTTACTGATAACGTGAGAGAGACACTCCAATCAATGTTGCATATCTATATTCTTATGGGATGACTTACACTATTGTGAGACACAGAGTTCTTTACTTAGCACGTCATTCGGACGAGATAACTGTGAGCATGAATATATCATTGAGGAAATGATAATCTTCCTGATACATGACACTTTAGATTTATACTCATATATACACACATTACGATATATGGATTGATAAAAGGAGAATAATCCCATACAATCCATGATCAAGCAAGCGATCGCAAAGGTAATATGATGATATATCTACAATTATACAATACAGAATAAAACATCTATACACTTCTGTTAGCCATAAGTATATGGAATGTAATTTTGTTTTCTCTACAGTAAATTACGACTCGACACAGCATTCTGACAATATATGAATGTAATAATTTATTAATAGTTCATCACATCACATAAATATTCATAAAGGATAACACAGTTTATTCACTTCTATAATACTCTATTCATTGATAATTACTTAATAAAGTATAATTCTAAGTATTAAATAATAATTTTATATATATCTAAATATTAATACTAATATTATATACGTTATTTCATTAATGAGACTCACAGTATATAGTCACACATCTAGAACTAGTAAGTAACATTAGATGAGAGGTGAGTTACCTAACTAGTATATAGATCAAATAGTAATAATTAGTGATTAAACATATATATATTGTAGTCACAACAATCATATTATTATTATTATCCTAGAGAGAGTATTAATATAATATATTTGTTTCAGTAATTAATATCATTATAACTATTTAAAAATATAAATTTGTTTATAATAAATGAACTAATTAATAATCATATATATTAATATATTAAAAAATAAATTATTATTGATATCATATAAGTAGTTACTACTATATCATGTCATCTTACCTACTACACCATACTAGTAGTATAATAATGAGAAAATGATAGTGACAGTCGAGAGTGGAATTTATATATACATATATGATATGTTTACGAAATTAATTAGGATATTATTTATTATTAAGAGATTGGTATACTTAAGTATATCATAATATAGTATATATACCCAAAAACCTCTTATTGAGATTTCATATCAAAAGGCTAACTATATAAATATATCAATAACGTCATAATTTACACATGATGTAGAAGAGTTCATTTTATAATAATTATATTTGTAATTTAATAATAACTTAAGATCAATCGAATTGTATGAGTATATATATAATGACCTCAATATCAAGTAAATAAGTATGTAATAGTCACTATATATTTAAGGTAACTCTATGCCATAGTTGTAATAATATTACCTATTCTATTAAAGTTATGTATAATAATTCTATATATATTAGAGATGACTATATTATAGGCTAATATATAATTATAGATTAATAATTATATATTAAATATATACATATATATATTATAGAATATGAGTATAACTTTAGTATAATATTTAATTATACTATTTATTATTAAGATTATTAATTATGTATTAATTATCCAATATATCTACTATTATACAGAATGAGTAATATATATCAATCATCGCATAGGATAGGGCTTAGCGCAGATGTACTCATGATTATGACCTACGGGATATACATAATATGATATTATAATTAATTAAAATATAGGTTGCCAGACCAATAACTCGGGACGTTAAGAGTGAGCATTTTATATACATAACATTTGAGAGTGACTATATTTATACTGCATTTAATACTATACTATAAAAAAATACGATACACCTAAGTACTACTAATATCTATAATATATCAATTGAGTGATCCGTATAAGTTTGTTACAGTATTATATTAAGATAAGTATATTATTTATATATCACTAAGTTCAGATAGAGCCTTACTATATAAATTTAAATATACTAACTTATTTTATTATATAAACTAAATTAATAGAGTGATATATTATAAAAATATATATATTATATATTATTATACCTTTATATAATTACTTGAGTACTAGCAATCATAATATATTATTATTATTTATATATAATATTTTTTATTAATTAATATATTATATATTATAATATAAATATTAATAAATTATATATATAATATATATAATATATTATTATATATAATTAAATATATATATTAATATATATCATTAATATTACATTACACAAAAATAACCCAAGGAAAAAATTTCGGACATATTATTGAAATTGGACGCAATAATTTTAATGGGGATAACATCTTACTTTCACATATAATTCTTTATCTGGATTACTCAATGAACATGTATAAATAGAAATAACGAATTATAAATAGACAACACCTATTAATCAATTTGCAGTATTATGTAATCATATCACTAATAATTATATATATTTTATTTATATTTATTTATCAACATATATATATATACCTATACTTTAATAAATATATTATATGTATGAACAATTTATTTAGATACTATTAATCTATATTAAAGATAAATAATTATTAATATTACTATACAATATGAGAGGAAAAATTAGGTCAACAGATAAATAAGAAATGAGGGCAAATAAAATAGAAAATTTTTGATAATTTTGTAAGTATTTTCTATTATTTTCTTTTTTTTAAATATACCAAAATGAAGTTATAATGTTACTCATATAAGGCGAATACAGTCTATACGCATATCAAATACTTTAGTGTATCTATTTTAACTTGAAGTAAAAATAATGATAAAACTATGTTGTAGTAAAGCATAAGTCACAATTAAGATATTGGAAAAATTATTATACAAGATCAATTATATTTATTTCATTCACGCTCCACTAATATTTATATAAGCATGAGTATATATTAATTATGATAATAATAATAACTAATATAAAAATAATTAAAATAGATATAAAGAAATATAATAAGAAAACTTTTCTTTCTATATTATAAATATTTTTTAAATATTTAAGTATGAAGTAGAAATTGCGAAGATTGTGGATATAATCAAGTACAAAGAGATGGAATGACTAATATATAGATAATAATGAATTGATAACAAGGGAAGTTATGGAGTAGAGATACACTATTTAAATTAACATTGGAAAACAGAAAATCAGAGAGCCCATAACAATCAAATTGAGAAATCCCATGAAATTGAGAAGACAGAAATGGGAAGCTACCATATATACAAAGACGTTTCGAGAAACTATTTAAATCCAATATAAGAAGTGTTTACAGATATTTAGAATATAAAAAATCTAATCAATGAATTATTAAATTAATGAATATCATTAACTATATATTAGTCATAGTCCGAGAATAGTCACTCAAAATATTAAATCTACTCTAATAAAAGAACAAGATAATAATCACATATGAACTCTTAATATTTATATTACTTACATATCTAAATATAAGGGTTATTCAAACCGGTCACATTATTCCAAAGAGTGACATCTATATAGTCAGATGTCTGCCATTTTATTTTAACTGTAAAAATTAGGTCCTGAATTTAAGTAAAACAACTCAATTTCAACCTTGGATGTTTTTCAAAGGATAAATTTTCAATTAACGTAACTATTTACCTGGGGGAGAACACTATTTCTGTGATTGTGAGTTTCTCATTACTTTGTTATTTATTTTTTATAACCAAATCACCAATACATAATTTAATTAATTCAACCTAAAATATCTTTCATAAAATTATTTATTATTCTTTTTTAACAAGTAATAACTAACAATTATTAATTAATTAAACCTTTTTAATTTATGTTTAAAAAAAACAAAAACCTCACTCACGAAAATATAACGTCACTCAAACATAAATCTAAACATTTTTAATTAAAAGCCTGGGGCTTTATAATCTTTGAAGGAATTAAAAATTAGCCCAGCTCAACAATTATATA